>VNJR01010784.1:0-24594 GCA_008042585.1 Drosophila punjabiensis
CGGCGGGGCACGCGAGCTGCGGCTCGGTGCGCGGGCGCGGCAGGCACGTGCGTGGGTGCGTGTGCGTGTGCGCGGGTGTGGGCGCGGGTGCGTGTGTGTGCGGGCGCGGGCGCAGGTGTGTACGTGCGCGGGCGTAGGCGCAGGTGTGCGTGTGCGCGGGCTTGGGCGCAGGTGTGTGTGCGCAGGCGTGGGCGCAGGTGTGCGGGCGGTCGCGTCGCGGCGTGGCACTGTGTACGGCGGGTAGGTGCGCGTGTGGCTCTTGTCCCGAGAAGTCTCACCGCGTGGCTGTGTGGACTTCGAAGTTAGGCGGCGGAGCGATCGAAAACACGACTTTACTCGGCGAGGCGTCAAAACGGAAGAGGAGCCCCTAGATGAGACTTCTGCGGACCACCGCACGTGTCTCTGGCGTCTGTGTCTGCGTGTGTGATTGGCCGCGGCGTCCCGGCGGAGCGATCGAGCACGCGTCCGATCTCGGCAAGTTGCAAAACGGAAGAGGAAGAGTGAAAAAATCAGAGATCGCACTTTAGTGACGCGTGGCGTTCACTGAACTAGTTCGCCGCTATCGATTGACCTATCGATCGCGGCCGCGCAAGTGCGATAACGTGTGCAGGGGGTTCTTCTCGTGGTTCGCGTCTTGGCTTAAATAATAATAGCTAGTTTTTAATTAGGGTTTTCTTTAGTTTTCTATTAGCTTTCCAAAATAACAGGGGGGACTCCATGTCCTAACTTAGCCTAAGTCTATATATAATAAGGAACATGAAAAGGCTTAATATTAATAATTAATTATTAGTTACTCCGGCGGCTGCTCGGCACGAAAATTTGTACGCCCTCCAATTTAGGGCGTTACAGAACATATGTAACGGGCAGCGAGCCGAAAGAACAACGGACAGAAAACAAAAGCACGGCTGGTGCTGAAGCTAAGGTTAGAAATGTTAAAATTGGAAATAAAAAATGTTGACCGGAGTTTCCGTGATCTTGATGTTTTTGGAACCAATATGTAATCTGTGGCTCGGACGTAGAGCTTGAATAGTTTTCCAGATTAATAATTAATTATAAACAAAAAAAAATAATTTTTTAAATTAATAATTAATAAGAGGCCGGAAAGGCGGAGTTAAAAATCTTGGCTGTGGTTCGGGAGGTCTCACTGTGTTTTGCCGTCGGCAAAAACAGTGCATACGTGAGAGAAAAAACCAACAACAATAACAACACGGCTGCTGCGGCGATGAAGTCAGAACCTTGGACCAAAACAATTGCGATCGCACCCTTGTGGACTGAATTGGGTTTGATTTTTAATGTTTTTTGTTTTTCTGTTGATTGTAATTGTCTTTGCTTGGTGTTGTTGTGCGTAGGTTAGCTCAGGTATGTCAGTGGAGAAAACTGATATGTAAATGTTGGATTATGTAGATATGCATGTATGCATGCGCGGGTGCTTTTATGTTTTGTACATTGGAAACTCGATAACTGGACTGTAGAGTTGTAAGGGCGTACAAAAAAATATGGAGGAACAACATAAAAATATTTATATATATATGGGCATGAACTTGGATGTGTATGTATGTATGCGACAATTAATATGTATGTACCCTGCAGTACCATTCATCAGTAATTCATCAACGCATATGGCGGTGTTGTTGATGAAAAGTTGATGAATTTCCATACAAATTTACTGATGAATTTTGTATGGGCATGTCTGCCAAATTCATCTACAAAAATTCATCAACTTATCATTAACAATTTAGACCAAAAATTCATCAACATTTATGCCAAAAATTCATCAACTTTTCATCAACAATTCATCAACAAATTCATCAACAATTCATCAACAATTCATCAACAATTCATCAACAGTCCATCAACAATTCATCAACAATTCATCAACAATTCATCAACAATTCATCAACAATTCATCAACAATTCATTTACAATTCATCAACAATTCATCAACAATTCATCAACAGTTCATTAACAAATTCATCAACAATTCATCAATAGTCAATAAAATATTTTTTAAATGTAATAATTTTTTATTATCATATAAAATCAAAAGTAATAATAATTCTAATAATAATAATTTAAAACTACATTTTTCTCTTCCTTCTGTCAAGGCTTCTGCCTTCTTTCCTTCGTTCATTTTTTCATTTTTTCCAAATTCTTTACACACATAAAGATCTTCGTCAGGTAGCTCGGATGAGGCAGTATGACCAATGGCATCTAGAAAAAATAAACATTTTTATTTAGTTTCATTTAGTTTATGTTATTTTACGCTGGTAATAAACTATTTTTCCGCTGACAATTATGTTAATACTTTGGAAAACTTACCTGATAAATGTTTATTGTAATTTAAACTTGATTCTCCTTAAAAATTTGATTCAGCTTCTAGATTTTTCACTTGCCAAAACGCAATTGACAAACGCGAGAAAAGACACGCGCTTCTCAGAAGAAGAAAAAGAACACTGAGCCAGAACAACGGTTTCTCTTATTGATGGTTTTGTTTTACACGGTCCCGTAGAATACTGTTGAGAGAGGAAGAGTGCGAGCGAGAGGGACTACCTAAACGATTTCCATTTCGACCGAGCCAACGCTCTCATTCGGCCTTCGGGTCAAACCCGACTCTCTCGCTCTCATTTTTTCTCTTGTACAGAAATTGTTATTCATGTTATTCAACATGCATTTCGGAACTAACATAAGCTTAGAAATAGTGTCAGCCTCCCGTCCGCTTTACATTGCTAAAGCGAGAGCGGGAGATCGAAGGCGAGTGTTCCCGAAGTTCATCTACCGCCCTACCGAGAGCGAAAGAGCCAAGAGGTGGAGAGCGCAGTAGCCGTCCCTAAGCTCGGGTAGCCGCTAGCGAAGATCGGGTGAACCGAGGAGCGAAGAGCGGGCGAGCGACAGCCAGCACAACTGTCAGCATACGGAGGTCGGAAATATGACGGGAGTGAAAGAGCGGGCGAGCTGTTGGAAGCTCGGTGGGCAGAGGGGCTACAGGTGCCGCCTCTTGGCCTGAACACATATTTTTTTTGTTTTGTTTTAGTTTTAAATATTTTAGTATTTTAATATTTTATGAACACTGTCACGGTCGCCATGTAATAACCGCTTTTTGTTTGGTGAATTAAATGAATAAAAACCACAATCATATTTTATTAATCTGATGATTTATTAATTAAGAGAGCGACACGACATGTCGCTGCTCTGGTTCATTTCTCTGTGTTTCTTCGTTACAATTTTACTTATTCTAAACCTTCCATACAAAGGCTGCGCTGCTGCCGAGGGCGGTGGCAGAGCAGCCGATATATATATTTTATATATAATTAAAGTAACAAAATGTAAGACAGGCAGAGCTATGTATGCACATATGTATATAAGCGGTCAGCGTGGGAACCATGCTGATTCGGCCCTAAACGATGAATTCATTCATATTACGTTTGCACTTGAAAAGTGTGTGGGCACTTTGCACGCTGTCGCTGAGTGACAAAGGCAATGCCCTATGTATATTATTGGCATAACAACAAAGTGTTGTGATTTTTACTAACCAAGTGTTGCCGCTCAATGCTTATGCTGAGTGATAGGAATTCATATGTGGATGCACTACAGGGGAAGCCTATAAGGAAGCGAGGAAGGCACTCAAACCGGCCATAAGAGAGACGAAGAGAAACTGCTTTCTGCGGCTCTGCTACGAGGCGGAAAACGACTTTTGGGGCGGTGCCTACAGAATGGTGGTCAAAGGGCTGAAAGCTGGCAGTACGGCACCTACAGACCCGGAGGCCCTGGACGCCATAGTTAAGGCGTTGCTTCCGACGGGAGCCACAGGGACCACGCAGCCTAGCGCAGAGCGTTTTCCCGAGGACGACTGTGAGGTCTCTAAAGATGAGGTGATCCTGACGGGAAGAAGCGAACGCCCCAAGAAGGCGCCTGGGCCGGACGCAGTACTCAACAGGCCCTCAAGCTGGCAATTGCTCATCATCCAAAGGAGTACACGACCCTGTACTCCAAGTGCCTTGCAGACGAAAACTTCCCGGAAAGATGGAAGAGGCAGAAGCTGCTGCTACTCTCCATGCCTGGTAAGCCGCCTGGGGAGCCGTCCTCCTACAGGCCTATCTGTCTCACCGACACCATGGGCAAAGTGTTTGAGAAGATAGTGGTAGTCAGGCTGAATGCGGCCATCGAGGAGGCAGAAGGTCTCTCCCAGAGACAGTTCGGCTTCAGGAAGGGGAGGTCTACTCTGGACGCCATCGAGATGGTTAAGCAGGTAGCAGAAGCGGCGATCGCGGGTACGAGGTGGAAGGGCGGTTCCAAGAGCTACTGCCTAGTGGTAGCTCTGGATATAAGGAACGTCTTCAACACAGCCGATTGGAACCGAACGTTGGAGTCCTTGGCTGCCCTGAACATACCAGGGTACCTGCTGGAGGTAGTGAGGAGCTACTTCAGCGAGAGGGTGCTCACAGACGTGGGTTCCAGGGTATACGAAGTCTCAGCCGGAGTCCCCCTGCTCTGGAACACCATGTACAATGGTGTTGTGCGGCTCCCGATTTCTAGCGACACCACAGTCGTGGGATTTGCCGATGATATAGCCGTGGTCGTACTTGCGAAGGAGCGCACTGCAACGGTGGAGAAGGCGAAAGCATCGATCAAGGCTATCGAAACATGGCTTTCGAGAGCCGGCCTTGAGTTAGCGGCTCACAAGGCGGAGGCGGTCCTGGTTTCACAGGACAGGTACAGGTCGGTGGAGCCATGATAAGGTCGCAGAGGGCCATAAAATACCTTGGCGTCTTCCTCGACACCTTGGAGCACCTTGAGAACGCCCAGAAGAAGGCCAGTGCGACGGTAGGAGCTCTGTCCCGTTTGCTCCTCAACACCAGAGGGCCCAAGCACACCACCAGAAAGATGCTTGCAAGTGTGGTCACCTCCTAGTTGCTCTGTGCAGCGCCAGTGGGGGCTGATGCGGCCGGGACAAAGAACTACATGCGGGGCGTCGAGTCGACATACAGGCTCTGCGCCATCCGAGTGGCTAGCGCATTCCGGACGATCTCGGACGACGCCGTGTTGGTTCTAGACGGCTTAGTGCCGCTAAGCGAGCTGGTACGGGAGAAGGCGGATCTGCGCAACTCGCTTCGCGGGCACCCAGTACCCGAGGGTGTTCTCAAGGCTGAGTTTAAGAGGGATGCCAGAAGGAGGAGCTACGCAAGCTGACAGGTCAGGTGGGATGCCTCGCCCATAGGCTGATTCCCAACATAGAGGCTTGGATGGAGCGGAAGCATGGCAGGTAGACTTCTACCTAACCCAGGTGCTGAGCGGGCATGGTTGCTTCCGCAGTTACCTGAAGAGGTTTGGCCACGACACGGGGGACGGCTGCCCGGAGTGTGGATCCGGAATCATCGAAGATGCGGGACACGCCGTTACGACGAGGAGAGGAACGTGCTGGAGGCGGTAGCGGGGTCAGTGATCACAGTTGACACGCTGGTGCCGCTGATGCTGTCGGACCAGAGGATGTGGGATGCGGCGGCGGAGTTCTTAGCCAAGCTGATAAGATCCCTAAGATCACTGGAGAGAGGGAGGAACGAGATGGCCGGCTGAGTGGCCATCTATTGTGTAAAGCTTTGCTTTGCGGCCGTACCGCACACTAGCATCTGCCATCTGCCTGTCTAACGTCGACTTTATGTTTGTTAGTGTCGGAAACGATAAAAGAAATGAATATAAAAAAGTTCTAGTACGGAAGTTCTGCGTGACGCATATCCGTTACCGCGTATAAACATCTTGGAGCGACTAAGGAAAATACATTTCAACACTGGATCTGCCCAACAGATACTGGCAGATATCAATGGCCATGGATAGCCGGACAGACCCCTAAGTCCCCCTAAGACGCCTATTTCAGTAGCGAGTCATGCCAACATATTAGGCCAACCACCTACCCGGGCGCACTAGCAGACCGGTCAGGAACGGCTGTGACAGCTCCCCAAGGACGGTATGCTGTTGATCACTGCAAGGCGGCGCAGGACCTGCTGACGCAGACGGTGCGAAAAATAGAGGCTGAGGTTGCTATCCTTAGCGAACCCTACAAAGTGAGAAGGCGAGGAGAGTGGGCCGAGGACCGTTCTGGCAAAGCGACCCTTTGGCTCTGCGGCGACGCACAACGGCGGATGTCCAAAATCCTGGCAGCTGAGGGACTCGTGCGAGCGGAAGTGAGCGGATACTGCACATATAGCTGCTACCTGGCGCCGCGCCTCCCGCTGGAGGCGTTTAGCAGGATCCTGGACGATCTATGCTGCGACCTGCGTGGGAGGGCCAACTTAGTGGTCGAAGGTGATTTCAACGCCTGGGCCCAGGAGTGGGGATCTGCCTCGACCAACGTCAGAGCACGCGCGATGCTGGAAGCGTGTGCCTCGGCAGACGTTGACCTCCTCAATGACAAGGTGCGGCACAGGTTTGTCATGGCAGAAACCGCCTCTGTTCTCGACCTTACGTATGTGCGTAGAGCAATTTCCCAGAACACCAGCTGGGGAGTCAGCGACTCTTATACCGGGAGCGACCACAAGGCGATACTGTGTTCAGTGGGCGTGTCCGCGGGAGACATCCGCACGGGACCGCAGCCTACCGGCCGGAAACGTTATGCGACGCGATCGCGGAGCTTAGGTCCAACTGCCTTCGAGCCCGCAGGCAGCTTACCCGTGCACGTGGCTTCTCGCGAGTTGCCGAGTGCGAGGAGGCGTACAGCACGGCAAGGAAGACCCTAAAGACGGTCATAAGGGACGCTCTGGGGGCCCGTTTCATGAGGATCTGCGTCGAGATGGAGGACGACTCCTGGGGCGCAGCGTACAGGAGGGCTTAATGCGGGCAGCACAGCTCTATCGGACCCAGAAGCCTTGGACGGCATAGTGCGGGCGCTTTTCCCGACAGGAGCTCCGGTGTCCATGGAGCCTAGCGCAAAGCTCCGTCCCAATGACGCCTGCGAAGTTTCAGAAGCTGTGGTGGCCCGGATGGGAAGGAGCGTGCACCCCAAGAAGTGACCAGGGCGGACGCTGTACCCAACAGGGCTTTAAAGCAGCGAAGGTCACGCCGTGGCTCAATTTGCTCACGCTGTTCAAACCGTTTTTTTGGGAGGCACCCAACAAGTCGTCCTCCCGTCAACGTTGCTGGCTTTCAGCGATCCGTGACGATTTACAAAAACAATACGCTCGCGGGAGCTCGCAACCCTCTACTCCAAGTGCCTGGAGAAGGTGGTCTTCCCGGAGAGATGGAAGAGACAAAAGACATCATCATATAGGCCCATCTGCCTCACCGACACTACTGGAAAGGTGCTTGAGAAGCTCATATCAACAGACTGACTGCAGCCATTGAGGAGGCCGGGGTGTCTTTCTCCGAGGCAGTTTGGATTCAGGAAAGGGGGATCAATGCTTCACGCCATCGAGACGGTGAAAGGAAATAGCAGGGTTGGCCATCGCAGGCAAGAGGTGGAAAGGTGGTTCCAAAAGCTACTGTGTAGTGGTAACTCTAGATATAAGCAACACCTTTAACACCGCGGACTGGAACCGAACATCCCAGGGTACCCACTGAGAATAGTGAGAGAGTGTCAGTATGGCCACGGACATGGGTCCCAGAGCATACGAAGTCTCAGTCGAAGTCCCGCAGGGCATTCCGAACGATTTCGCACGATGCAGCGCTGGAGATAGCTGGACTGGTCCCCCTTAGAGAGCTGGTTCGCGAGAAGGCAGAGATGCGCGACGTGCCTCGCGGCCACCAAAGACTAAATGCGGTCACCTAGGCTGAGCTGAAAAGCGCGCCCAGAAGGAAGACCTACGGAAGCTGGCAGGCCAAGTGGGATGCCTCGCCGAAAGGACGATGGAAACACAGGCTGATCCCCAATATCGAGGCGTGGATGGAGCGGAAGCACGGGCAGGTGGACTTCTACCTGCAGCACCGCAGTTCCTCACTACTATAGATTATATGTGTAAATAAATAGTAAGAGTAAATAAAGGCTACGAATACAAAAAAAAAACCCCACTGCAGACTCCAATGTCCAATATGAATAGATGGCCAGGATTTGGATTTCCGTATCCATTGATGGGTAACCCATTCAGGACAGACAATTTTAATCAGTTAAAAACTCAAAATTCTTCAAGACCATATTAATTATTAGTAAAATTATGGTAAACATAAAAGAGACAAAAAGTGGTATGGCAACAGTTATGACAGCAACAAACCCAGAGAGGGTCAGCTGGTAATCCAGGCAGATGGAAATGCTAACAGCGGTGGTGTAACGACCCTCTTTGGGGTTGTTCGGCTTAACTCGCCGGGGTCGGGGTCGATACAGAAATACATATAGTTTTGGCCCCATCACAAGTTCACAAGGTACTCAGTAGAATGAGTAGTTCAATTTCGATTCTAGTTTATTTGCATGATCTCGCTCGTGACGTGCTGAAAGATAGCGATGACGGGTCGACTGGATGATACCCTCGATGACGATGTTCTAATTCCGGGGTACGATCTGCTGCGTAGTTGGCCGCGGGGCGGATCGTATATAAAAGTACGGGCGTTCTGGGTCCGGGAATGAGTTAATCCCAGTCTAAGCTCACACCTCTGCTAGCTTGTGATTGACTGTGTCTAGTCCCTGTCTCGTTGGCTTGTAGAAATCGTGCTGCTACCTCGCTATGAAGCCCTGTCTTCTCGATCTATGTTATGCATATCTCGCTACCTGTGTCTAACCTGGTTCGGCTGTTATCATTGTCCTATGTTCTGTCTCTGTCTGGCTTGTGCGAGCTAGTTCGTGCGAGGTCGGCTACAAGAACCTGTATTCGACGATCCCGCCCTCGTTAAGATCAGCTAGCAAGAGCATAACTTTGGCCCATCTATGCAGGATGTATACGTGGCTTATGCTAGCTAGTTCGATGTTTATCGAATACCGATAGCTGGGAGTGTTGCCATATCTTCGGGTTTAAATCGATAAGTTACAGCTGTTCAGGGCTGGCGCCTCGGAATTTCGCCGGCGTTGCCGTCTGGCGTTAGTGTGCCCGTATCTCAGGGCTGGCGCCTTTCCTTTTCCAATTACCCACGGATTAGTATTTATTTGAATTCCTCGTTCCCTTTTCCCGATTTTATTCTTAATATATTTTCTTTTAAGAAACAATGTTGGTAAGGTGATTATAGTCCTTGATTTAAATAGTAAAGAAATCTAATTTGGTTTAGTCGACTGGGGTACTTCAGTGCGGATAATCATAGTAATAATAGGCTTAGATAATAATAGTAATAATTCGTAGTACTCCATGTTTGTTTGCTTGTTAGGTCTGTTTTCGTTTGATGGCGATTTCTTCTGAGCTGGTAATCTTCACTGCGTACAGCGTCGCACCGACCGTCTTCTTGAAATTGACGCGTTTCCTTGGTGGTCTTTTCTCGAGCTTCCTCATTATTTCCAGCTTGAAGGTCCTCCAAGTAGTTCGGTGCTGTTTTAGTGGAGCACCCCGGCGTGTGTAGTGGTATTTCTGGCGTCTCTGAGGTCTTCATGATCGTGGCTGGTGTTAATATCTCCTTGTCGTCGTCTTCGGTGTCCGGGTGAAGGTTCAGGATGTCTTTCCTCTCGCGTTCCCATTCAGAGATCTTCTGGGGCATTTTCCATGAGGTCTGCTCGGTTTGATCATTCCAGAGTCCCTCCCGCTTTGTGTTGATATCCACCGGTTTGTTGAGAGGTGTTTCCGGCGGTGTTTGTGTTTCCGGTACCGGTTGCTCCGTGATTGGACCTGTCTTCTTGGGTGTGTGTGCCACTCTTTGTTTGGGTTTCGGAAGGAACCTTCCTGCCCACGTGTTGGGTTTTGGGCTGGATCGTTTCGGTTGCGTGTCTCGTGTCGCGCGTTCCGGGGCCTGCCTTGCCACTGGTGCCGCATTGGTTTTCAGCTTGCCTTGCCCTTGCGTTGGTAACACGCGTATCTTCTTCTGCCCGTTGTTTATTTCCTCCAGCCGCTGCCTGAACCGCTCCTTGCTTTTCTCGAAGTTTATTGTATTTGGCTTCCTGTTGGTATGTAATGTCTGTTTGTGTTCTGTCTGTGGTTCGTGCCTCCCATTCTACGAATTTTTTCATGTTGTCAACGTATGCCTTCTGGGTTCTACCTGATTTTAGATTCTTTCTTATAGCTATTACTGGGGAAAGTAGGTTGACTACTCTAAATGCTGTTGAATGCTAGTGTTAGTTCTGGTAGCGTCTCGTCCCCTCGTTCGTGCTGCTCTTCGGTGAATTGTGCTATGGTGGTTTTTATTGTCTTGTTAGCTTATTCTGCAGGGTTTTCTTAAGGGATGTACGATGCCGTGAATTGTTGTTGCACCCCCCATCCCGCCATTTGGATTTTAAATTTGTAACTCGTGAGTTGGACCCCATTGTCTGAGATTTGGAATTTCGGCGCACCGATGCGTGACAATATTTTTTCTCTGAATGTCTTGAGTACTGCTTCGGTCGTCGCTTTCCGCACGGCCACAGTGGACGGTCTTGTATGGAGAAGGCGGCCAATAGAGAAATTAGCTTGAAACTTTTTTTGCATGTAAATAATTCCATATTAATGATATTTTTATAATATTGGCACGTATATAAGCTTTATTTTCGCGCCAATTTAAAAAAAATCAAATTAAAGCAGACCCCTAAAGTTATGCAACATTATTTTTGTAGTTATTGCCAACGTGAATTTACTAAATGCTTTCTTATCGCGACCTATGTAGATGACATTGCAGTCATCTATAATTCCAGCTGTCGCAGAGAAGCAGCTAATGGACTGCAGGAATATCTTAATACTCTTGCAGCCTGGTGCAAACGGTGGAATTTGAAGATCAATCCGCTAAAAACAACAAACCCCTGCTTTACACTAAAAAGGCTAATTATGGAAACTCCCCAAATCCAGCTAGAAGGAGTTACTCTGGACCAGCCCTCGCAAGCTAAATATCTTGGCATTACGCTGGACAAGCGTCTTACCTTTGGGCCACATTTAAAGGTCACGGTAAAGAAATGTAACCAGAGAGTTCAGCAACTGCGTTGGCTTGTCGGTAGAAGCACATTGTCGCTCAGATGTAAGAGAGCGGTGTATGTACACTGCATTCTGCCAATATAGCTCTATGGAATACAGATTTGGGGATCGCAGCCAAATCTAACTATAAGCGTATCCAGGTGCTACAGAATCGGATACTACGCAAAATTATAGACTGTCCCTGGTACGTGCGCGGTACCACACTTAATAGAGACCTCAAGCTGCATACCGTGGAAGAGCAGATTGGAAGGCATATAAGTCGATACAGCGACATTCTGCTAAGACACACACAACCTACTTGCCAGACGACTACTGCCAGCTCGTCCTCTAAACGGCAAGGCTTTGCAAAAAAAATTTCGCAATGATAAAGTGCACTTTATTTATATAAAGAATCCCCATACTGTGTATGAGGTTTGGTCTATGTTTCTAATTTTCTATCCAGGTGTTGTTAAGGTACATTTTTCTGTTAGTACAGATTTTTCACTTAATAAATATATAAAAAAATAAAAATAAATTTAAAAAAAAACTAAACGCTTTACTTTTAAAAAACAATTAATAATGCAATACAAAAAAATAAAAATTGTATATATTCAAAATATAATAATACATCATTATATAAAAAAAAAAATACAAGAATTATATATTTGAATGGCAATAACAATAGTTAAATGTAATATACCATAAGTTGGTTATAAAAAAAAACCGTTAATTCAAACACAGAATCATTACTCAAGCAAATCGTAAACTGATTTGTCTTATATGGATTTTTTGTTTTTAAATATTTTTTGTCCAGATATATAGGGGTCCGAACTTAACAGTAATCTAATCTAATTATTGTTATGTTTATAAAATTTCTTATTACCATGATGCTTCGTTAAATTTGCATCTGTTATAAGATCTATTACAGCAGAAATTTTAGCTGGTAATATTGATGGCAGCTCTTGTTGGCTTGCGGAACGGAAGTCATTGCCTGCGGAAGCATTTTGTTTTGTAATTTCTGCAATACGACGACGTTTTGTCCTTTGAGAACATTCTGCATAGTTAATTCTTGGCCGACCACGATTTTGAGAAGGTGCTGCTACTTGCAAACTTAATGAAATGCTCTCGGTTTTGGAAAGCCAATCGGAGTGTTTTCGTTTAATATAGTTTTTATTCTGGGAACATTCATTATAAAATGAAGAAATTCTGTTTAAACCATATTTAAGTAAAATTGTTGCTTTACCATGGTCAAATGCATAGACGTGATTTTTTATGTAAGATTGTAGCAAATTGAAAATTTCTTGAAATTTCTTAGCGCTAGAACCCTTGCTAGCGCACCAAACATCAAAAATATAATTGCGCGAAATGTGGCACTGATACGATGTTCCCATAGCAAATAATAAGAACCAGATTTAAAAAATAAAATATAAAACAAATGCAATACAAAAAACAAACACGGACAATAATAAGCAACGCACAAAACAAAAACACGAATAATCAGAAAAAAACGAACAAAACAAAGACACGCAAAATCAGAAAGAAACGCACGAAAAGACAACACAAAAACATAGAAATTTGGAGTGAGATGGAGGTATTGAATGCATGATTACATTAAGTGTATGAAATTGTAGCAGCTTATTTTCATAAATTAGAATAACTAAATATTGAACAATTAAAAAAAAAAATTCGTTGAAGGCCGTCATTGGCAAAACAATTTTTACTCCATCTGAAAATTCAGGTTATACAAGAACAATTAAGGTTTACGCACATGTTCTGTTAAAAACACACATACAATGCAATTCAAATAAAAATTACAAAAACACAATGTAAATACCTTCAACATATATCTTTATTTTAGTTTGATCACTTTACTTTAGCTTTTATATAGTTTTTTAATATATTTCTGCAGGGCTTGCAGCTATGGCCGCACGGTTTGTGCTATCGCTTTAGCTGTCATTTTCTTCGCGAATGT
Organism: Drosophila punjabiensis; assembly: GCA_008042585.1. NCBI lineage: Eukaryota > Metazoa > Arthropoda > Insecta > Diptera > Drosophilidae > Drosophila > Drosophila punjabiensis. Next base: position 12,946 of record VNJR01010784.1, read on the forward strand.
GTGAAGCAAAACAAAACAAATCAATTTTAAAGTACCGTTTTATGGACAACTAGATGCCGAACATTTGAACTTAAAATTCAAACATTGATTTTTTTATTTTTGGCCTATGGGACCGTCCACTGTGCATTGGAACGAAACCGACAATTACAAACATAACAAAGACAACCAGTAGAAATGGCGATGGCGTTCAACATAAGCAATCTATGCCTACGGTGCAAGAATACAGGACAACGGGCGCAGCAATGCAACAATCCACCAAGATTGTTCTGCTGGGTATGTAGACGAGATAACATACACACAATCCACTGCTGCAGGAGAGCGGAGGGAAACGCAAGAGGCACTGGGAGACGAGTGGCGAACAAGGGGCCGGAGCAGAACAGCCACCAAGGGCGTCGGTGAAATTCGACGGACGGAAAATCATAGCTCACATGCGAATAAACAACGAACCAGTGCATGGAGTAATCGATACAGGGGCGACCAGAAGCTTTATCAACGAAAGATTGGCAGACAGACTGCGAAGGTACTGTGATATATAAGCCAACAGACGAGGTAGCCACAGAAGAACTCCGGTTGGAAATAGAACTCGGAGAGAGCAGAGCGGTGGTAGCACTATTGATACTCAAGGAGGTCATCCTAGGCTTAGGCTTCCTGAAACAATGCGAGACGACAATACAATGTGGAGGCCTCACAACACTCGTCAAGAAAGAGTCAAAAGCTGACAGGAAACGACAAAAACTGGGAATGGCCCAAGCACACGAACCCACAGACGCCGAGATCAAGAAATTGCTAGACAAAGAACTAGAACTGATGAACAGGACAAAAGGGACGAGCCATATCGCGAAACACAAGATCTTTTTGAAATATGACCGTTCGCTGAAACAGTATCTCATAGAGCCATCACACTCGCCATACAGCTCACTAGTGGTGCTGGTCCGGCAAAATAATAACCAATGGAGATTTTGTATCGACTATCGACAATTAAACCCACACTCGGAAAGAGACGCGTACACGGTCCCACGGATGGATCACATCCTCAATCAGCTGAAAGAAGCTAAGTACATCAGTACACTAGACTTGAAAAGCGGCTACTGGCAAATCCCGATGGCATTTACCGTACCTGGTAGAGGATTATTCCAATGGAAAATTATGCCGCTCTACTACTCCACTAGACTCAGTGACCAGACACTAAGCCATTCGCGTTTGCTTACCTGGAGGATATAGTGATCATTGGAAGGACAAAACGAGAACACCTGAAGAAACTACAAGACGTGTTGTCACGTCTACGGAGAGCAAATCTGAGAGTAAACCCAGAGAATGCCATCCGCCATCAGAGACCTCCCAAGACCAACAATAACGAAACAAGTCCATAACTTCCTCGGAGTAGCATCATGGTGCAGGAGATTCGTCCCAGAATTCACGGAAATCGCTAAACCACTGTTCGAGCTAATCAAGAAGGACACAAAGTTCAAATGGACAGAGGAGCACGAAAAAGCGTACGAAGCTCTGAAGAAAGCACTTACAAAAGAACCAGTCCTCATGCGCCTAGGCTTAACAAAAACTTTCATACTCCAAACAGATGCCAGCGACTGCGGCTTACGAGCAGTTCTTACCCAGGAGGAAGACGAGGGAGAGCGCGTGATACCATAAGCAAGCCGCAAGCTCCGCAAGGAAGAACGGAACTACTCATCAACCGAAAAAGAGTGCCTAGCAACACACTGGGGAATCCACAAAATGCGAAAAGGATACCACTTCGTGGTCATCACGGACCACCTGGCTCTCAAATGGTTTAATTCCATCGAAAATCCATCGGGGAGAGTGGCAAGATAGGCGTTGGCACTCCAACCGTACCTGTTCGAGGTGAGATACCGTAAAGGCAAGTTAAACGTACTCGCGGATGCACTATCAAGGCAGCCCACCGAGGAGGCTCAAAGTGCGAAAATCGAGGAGGACGGATGGATCCGAGACATGATTATCAAAGTACAAAAAATCCGAGTTGATACCCAGATTACTGCATGGAAGGAGAAATACTGTACAGACACCTACCTTCATGGGCAGCAGACGAGGACATTTAACCGTGTAAACTTTGCGTAGGCAAGACCCAGAGACTACGCGTCTTAAAAGAGAACCATGCAACAGCTCTGGCAGGACACCTGGGAATCTAAAAAACAAAACATCGTATAGCAAACCGATATTACTGGCCAGGAATGCAGCAACGAGCGGCAGGAAAGGCAGGAACTAGAATAGCCGAAGCACCATGGGAAACAGTATCCATAGACTTTGTAGGGACACTGCCGAGAACAAGCCATGGCAATAACACGTTACTAGTCTTTATCGACATATTAACAAAATGGATCGAGCTAATAGTGCACTGTTTCGAACTCTCCCAACAGTCTGAGGTAGTCTTTCAGTGACAAAATCTCGCGACGTTTTGCCTTTTGGCCTTCGCTTAGCGTAGTGTGACTCATTATTTTCCTCATTTTCCTTAGGCGTCTGGTGACTTGTTCCATTGCTCTTTCTTGGTTATCCAGCGGTACTTAGTATTGTTTGACTTCTTCCTTGAATGTTGTCCAGTCCTGTATTACTTCTAGGTTCGAGCGCCTAACGCTTCTCCTGTCAATATGATGACTGCTGATGCTGTTATGTGGTCCAGCCCAATGTCGTATGCTGCTGCCAACTCCTCAATTCGTGTCAGGAATTCTAGCGCGTCTCCGGTTCTATAAAATTTCTCTCCCCGTCCTCTGATAGTGTTGATGGCTTATGCGCCTTCTGCGTTTTGTTTTTGTTGCCATCCTTTTTGTTGATTTTTTCTGGTCATGAGTAAGTCTCTCGTCTTATTTCTATTGGTTTTATTATTTGTTTTTCCTCCATCTTTGTTCCTTGTTGAGTTGTAATATTTATTTCCACGTTTGTTCCTGCTGTTGGATTTGGTGATATGATCCTTGTGTGTTGTTGGCTCAGCTCCTTGAGCCGTTTTGTTATTTCTTCATCATTGCTTTTGTTTTTGGTGAACCCTGATAGTTACTTGTTGTTCTTGTTCCGTTTCGAATTCTTCTACGTATTCTTTCAGTTGGCTTTTGTTCAAGTTGCTTACCCATCCTCGGTTTAGTTTATCTGGCGTCGCCATGGTTTGTTTTAGGTAATTGGAACTTTGAGGTTTCTAGAACGTTGGGCGCCACTGTGACGACCTTCTTTGGGGTTGTTCGGGTTAATTCACCGGGGTCGGGGTTTGACACTGAAATTTATATAGTTCTGGCCCCAACAAGTTCCCAAAGTACCCAGTAGAAACAATGAGTAGTTCAATTTCTATTCTAGTTTATTTGCTTCAACTCGCTCGTGACGTGCTGAAAGAGAGCGATGACGGGTCTACTGGATGATACCGTCGATGACGATGTTCTAATTCCGGGGTACGATCTGCTGCGTAGTTGGTCGCGGGCCGGATCGTATGTAAAAGTCCGGGCGTTCTGGGTCCGGGAATAAGTTAATCCGCCGCTACCCTGTGATTGACTGTGTCTAGTCCCTGTCTCGTTGGCTTGTAGTAATCGTGCTGCTACCTCGCCATGAAGCCCTGCCTTCTCGATCTATGTTATGGCTATCTCGCTACCTGTGTATCAGCTAGCAAAAGCGTAACCTTGACCCTCCTATGCAATATGTCTACGCGCCTATGGAAGCTAGTTCGTGCGAGGTCGGCTACAAGAACCTGTACTCGACGATCCCGCCTTCGTCAAGATCACCTAGCAAGAGCATAACCTTGGCCCTTCTATGCAGGATGTCTACGTGGCTTATGCTAGCTAGTTCGATGTTTATCGAATATCGATAGCTGGGAGTGTTGCCATATCTTCGGGTTTTAATCGATAAGTCACAGCTGTTCAGGGCTGGCGCCTCGGAATTCCGCCGGCATTGCCGTCTGGCATTAGTGTGCCCGTATCTCAGGGCTGGCGCCTTTCCTATTCCGATTACCCGCGGATTTGTATTATTTCCCGATTTTATTCTTAATATTTTTGTTTAAGTAACAATGTTGGTAAGGTATTTGATTTAAATAATAAAGTAATCTAATTTTGTTCAGTCCACTGTGGTGCTTCAGTGCAGATAATCATAGTAATAATAGGATTAGATAATAAGAGGATTAGATAATAATAGGCTTACATGGTAATATATAATATCTCGTAGTACTCCATGTTTAATTTGCGACGCGGGTCGTCGCAGTGGTCAGTCAAGGATGTCTAGAAATTTGAACTATTCCGGGCAATCTTATAGCTCAAACAATTCCAAACAGTCAAACAATGCGGCCAATACTAAGTGGTCATATGATTTGGCTAATAACTTGGAGAGGGGTGGATTTCGACCGTCAACCAGTGGTCAGTTGTATAACATACAATGATGAAAGCAAATTTTTCGCAAGTAGCCGCGAGCAACCAACAGGATATTTAGGAACTAGGAGGGGAGATTCAACCCTATCCTATGTAATGTTTAGAATTGCTCCGGACAAATATTAAAATGTTAATTGATATGGGATCCACCTTTTTTTTTATTCGGCTCTAAGTGGCTCTAAGGCCGGGATCGACATCTAGAATGGCTGCTTCCGCACGGTAGATGAGAGGTTGCAGATTCTTTTCGCTAAGTTTAGACCAAGTGAGGTTTACAAAATAGAAGCAGGGATAAAAAGAGGAAACATACCGTTCCAAAAGATCAGGACAGAACATTTAAATAGCGAGGAGTCTAAAGAACCTCAGAGAATTTGTATGATTTGTATGAATACCCGAAGGTATTCTCCAAGGAAGACGATAATTTGTCTTTCACTAACGCGATTATTGAACCCTAGTCCTCGACGGGGACGAAGTTCTTCATTCAAGCGGTCCCGGGTATACAGACCGATATAGATTGGTAACAAACCAAAGATCAACCGTATCAACCAATCCAACGAACAATCTTGGAGTTCCAACAACAGCAACAGATTTTCCCTCTTAGCAGATGGTGAGAGCCAAGCTGAGACAAAGTCTGTGACCCAAAAGAAACCAAAGCCCCCACCTATTCATTATAGCTCCAACGCCCTGATCAACGATATTGTTTCGCTGGTCGGGGATACAAATTTTCATGTTGTTCCGCTTATTACAGGGAATATCGGCCCAGAATGTTAGCAACATTATCAACACAAAAAAAATTGCAACCACTCCTCAAGGTCTAGCTTGTGCCAGATGGCAAAACCTTAAAGCTGCAGTTCTTATTGCTTTTGAGGATCACCGTTGAAGAACCACACAAACGAACTTGTCAAAAGTAATGACACGCCAGGACGTACTGCACACTTCGGTCAGTCTGCTTAGTATGCGAGGACTTCCACAATTTCGCACACTGCGCTGCTAAGTAAGAAGACCCCATACAAAAAAGTGTGGACACTACGTAAGAAACCATACGGCAAACTACATAGGCTGTTTGATGTACAAGGAGCTAAAGAGTCGCATGCGACGAGCAGCAGCTAAGTATTAACAAATTACACAAAATGTGTATATCGGCGATTTCTCAAGTAACTAACGTAACTCAATTTTTAGCAACTCCTAGAACACAACCAGTTCTTTTCGTCCTGCAAGAAAAGCTGAAACTCGACCTGTTGAACTGTACGTCGTTAACTTTCTTACTTTTCACTCAAACTGTTCTATGGACTTGTCTCTCTCACTCCAGCAGTTTCGGCAGACGAACAGACCTCACTCAGTAACAGACTTCCCTTATTTTGCTACTATGTTGTAATCATCCTGCGCCGGTGTCAGTTGCTAATCTACAAAGCAATACGGCTACCATTGCACGAGAAGTGCACAATCATTGAAATTTTTACTTTCATGAGAATGCTCGTACCACGGTCAAACTAGTCATTCAATACCTCACATTACAGTGGGTCAATTAGTTATCTCCGACACGGCCTTACTAACAAATCACACGTCCTCTTGTGTAAAGCTTTTCTATTCTCTTGTTTATTAAATTTCACATTAATGTAATTCCTTTAACACCTCTTCATGATGTGCAATTCCTGAAACCCATTTTCATTTCAACTCCATTATTCTCTTTTTTATATTACATCTCTTTCACTCGACAACATGTATTGACCTTTAAACTCTGAAGTCACATTTTATTCTATTCTAACAAATTTAATCCTTAGAAAATTGTCATTTATTTACCATTATATTATACGGAAATTAGTTTGATTTCAAATTATCTTATAAATAATACATTTAATTTCTTAATTCTTCTTTTTTTATACTCCGTTCTTTATCTTTTCCTTAATTGTTTACCATATCTTTAGAAACTTTCGAGTTTCCCCTTATTTGGAAGGAATCCTTTATTATTCCTCTCTACAAAAATGTAGCAAAACGGATGCCTGTAACTACAGGGGCATGTCAAAGTTATCGAATATTCCGAAACTCTTCGAGAATGTAATAACTCCTCACTTGCAGTACTTGTGCAGATCCGTCATTTCCCCAGTTCAGCATGGATTTATGAGGCGGAGATCAACCACTACAAATCTCCTGGAACTTACGTCATTTTTTATCAGAGGTTTCCAACGCAACCTTCAAACCGAAGGCCTCTGATTCGGTTAACCATTCTCTTCTTGTAAGTAAACTCGACTTAATTGGGTTTCCGGTTGATCTACTGAAATGGATTTTGAGTTATTTGTCTCACAGAACTCAAAAGGATCTGTTTAAAAGTGACAGTGACACATCTGGCGTCCCACAAGGTAGCCATCTTGGCCCACTGCTATTTACATTGTTCATCAATGACCTTCCGCTAGTTTTAACCAACTCTCGTGTGCTTATGTACGCTAACGATGTTAAACTATGCCTGCACTATAAGGACAGCTCATGCCAGTTGGGCTTACAATCGGATCTTAACAATTTTCAGGCATGGTGTCGTGCTAACCAATTACATTTCAACAGCTCCAAGTGCAAACTGTTGACATTTTCACGTGCCACTCCACAGGATGCCACATATATGCTTAATGATTGCTCTTTGAAAAGAATAACTCTTGTCGATGATCTCGGAGTTCGCCTTGATCCTTAACTTTCGTTCTCTGTACATATTTCCTGCCTGTTTAATAAAGCCAGAGGCGTGCTTGGATTTATAAAAAGGTGTTTGAATATGGTTCTTGCGTTTCGCACTACGTGGCTTATCCAGGGATGACGACCTGAGAGAAGTAGACTTCTTTTAATAAACCTTCCTTCGCTAGCTAACTGTAGAACGATGCTTGGCGTCGTCTTTTTACATAAGCTTATACATGGAGACGTGGTCAGCTCAATTTCCACGTACCGCGACTAACATCTAGATCCTACATCCCCTTAGTTATTGGTCACTGTAGGAGGGAGTTTGAAGTGCACGAACCCTTTAGGGTTTTATGCGCAGATTACAACCGCCTCTTTGATAATATTGTTGTAAGTGATAGTCTTCGTAAACTTAAAACCGTATTGCTTGGAGAATTAGCTCGTATGTAGTATCGTAGTAAAATATAATTTTCCTCGTGCTCTCCTTTATTTTCTTTCTCACGCGTCTTTCTAGAAGCGTTCGTGCCGTACATCACACGGCTGCGCCCCTCGTCCGGTTGGGCGGGAGTCGTTGGGTCTCGCGCGAAAAAAAAAAATCATGCTCAAATTTTTATTATTTCTATTTGCATTTGTACTCTTTCTTGTTTCACCTCATCACTGACCCACCACCATAACATGTCCTTCTGCTATGGTGCGTCCATTATATCTCTGACCCACCGCCATAACATTTCTCTCTTGCTATGGTGCGGCCACTTTTCCTCTGACCCACCGCCATAACATTTCTCCCTTGCTCTTCATCTTCATCTATTGGCATGTTTTTTTTCTTTAAATGATAGATACATTTATTACCTGTAAAATAAGCTGAAAAAAACGGCAGTTGGGTTTTGGCTTACACAGGTAAATCGCTACCTGCCAGGTGTCAATTTTGCTCACTTTTTTCTAACTAAAGTAGTCTATACCTTCTGAAGCCGATGAAAGTCACCGAGTACACTATAATTATGACTTTTGTGGATATTTTTTGGACCAAAATCAACTTTCATCGGCTGCGTCACGCTGCGTCTGCGGAAATGCAACGGCATAAACCAAAGCAACTCAGGGGTAAAATATATCAAAATACCAATAAATCTGGTCTTACTTAAGTGCAAAAACGTTTATTAGGGTTAAAATTTTGAATTTGTTCATGTGTTTTGTATTGAATGAAAAATCTGTCCTTTACATTGGTTTTTTAATAATACTAATACAAAAAAGGCAAAGAATTTTTTTTATTGTGAGCCAAAAATTTTTTTGATAAATTTAAATTATTTTTGTTTTTTGCATTCGAAGTATTTTTATTTAAGCAAATACATAAAAATAAAGATAAAAAATTAAATAAAAAATATTTTAAAAAAATTTTCTTCATAGAAAAAAATTGATTTTTCCACTTTGATACCCTATAAAAGGGCGAATTAGTGGGCGTGGCACATTTTACAATGCATATGTAAATTTTACAACAATTACCTGCCAGATGCCGTTTTAATTATTTGGTTTAAAAGTTTTGATTTTTGCAACGTAAAATGAGAAAAGGCGCTACAGTGCGGCGGTCAACATACTCTTAAGTGTACTCATTCTCATTCTCTCTCATTCTACTTGGCCTTTCGCCCTACTTACACCGGTAGCAATCAAGTATAAGACAATCTTCTGGGAGAAATAATACACAAATGCCCGTGCTGGCGAAGTTGCGACCTTGATCCGCTACAATTTGCGACGCAAGCAAACATATTACGGCTTTAAAGGAATTTTCAGTATCAATATTGAAAGTATGATGAAAATTAACAAATTTAGTGAACGCATCTACTAACACAATTAACACTTAGCTTTCCTATTATTTCTATATGCACATTGTGAAAGGGAATGTCTACCTTGGGAGTCGGATGTGGTTCGACCAGAATTTTTCCCATAAGCTAATTTGCACTTCAAACAATTTTCGACATATCTACGAACGAATTTTAACATATTTTAAAACCAGTAAACCTTATCCAACGTCTTCTCCCATCCTAAATGCATAATATATTCGTGGACATGGTTAATCACCGACCATCTGAATGCCTTTGGAACTACAGGCAACCATTTCGAATTACCATTTCTTTGGATTTTCCTGTATAGCATTCCTCGTCTCAATTCTTAAATTTTATCAAAACCATTTGACAATACATTATTTTTTTTAAATCTTATATGTTATGTCTGCTCTTTTAGGGTCGCGATGTTGTTCAGAAATTAACTAATTATTGAATATTTCCGTCAAATATACTCCCTTATCAACTACTTTTTTCCACTCTGCTATTTTCTTTCACTAGCGAATTTCGCGATAGAAAATCTACGTGTGCAATAGGCTTGTCCTTAATATTAAGCTTTCGCAAGCTTCTGAGTTAGACGCGCTTTACATCGCTCTCCCTTCTTATTAAGTTTTCAAAGCGAAATATTATTCTTATAAGCCCAAATTGCCCAATTTGGCAAGTGATCAGTGTTTATATGATCTTTAACATCCAATAACATCTGGATCATTTTAAATAAAGACAGTGACTTTAATCTCGTAAAACTAATTCGGTATTACATTTTTATTAACTCGCTTTGCCTTTCTTATCTTGTGCATCGCGTTTACCGCTTATCTCAGCATCGCGTTGGTGTTGTTAGCGCATGTGATCTGCACACGCTGAACAATCACAAAAAATCATATCTGCTCGGCGCTTAGATAAAGGTCTTATTTTTGTGCGTTTTTGCTTTCTGTTTTGACCGTTTTCTTTGCCGCGGAATTATTAATATTTTTTTCTTTTTTTTTAATTCGTGTGTTTATAATTTGCATAAATTATTTAAACAAATTATGGCTACCTGCTGTGCTGATAGCTGTCCGAACCAAGAAGCAACCGTTCTGATCGCTTTTTTCCTGTTTCAGACCCAGCGAGCCCTCCCCTTATACAGTTTACCGCTCGGAACAACTCTGCTGATAACGCAGTGGCTGTGGACGACGGCTCTGTTAAAGAAGCAGCATCAGCCCCCAGTTCTGGTACGGTTGATTTCGACTTGCTCTCGGCTCTGCAGTTCATAAACATCGACCAGGCATCCATGTCGCATGCTGCTGCATCCAACGACGTGTCTTTGGCTTCCGATGCTCATCCTGTGGCCCCTCCGGCGGTAATTCCTCCAGCATTGGTTCCCCCGGCGGTGGTTCCTTCGTCGGCGGTACCTTCGGCGGTCATAATTTCTGTGCCGCCTATCACCCGCTCTGGACCCCAATCTTCATCTATTTCTGGAGATGCACCAAGGAATCCGGCGCCACTAGGAAGTTATCCCCAAAATTTTGACTTTGTTTCCCGCCTCAATCCGGGTGCTTCCGAACTCGTCGTTAAAAACCATTTGGTTTAATATTTCTAGCACTGAATTTACCGTTTAAAAATTCAATTTTAATCAAAGACGTGAAATATCTTCGTTTAAAACTGGACTTTCCGATGCATTATTTGTCTCCCTCTGCTAGAGCTACAATAAACTGATTGATTCATTTCTCATTCACTTTTAGAATGTTTGCAGTTTATTAGGCAAACTTAGTAAACTGCACGTTAATTGTGCCTCCTTCAATGCCAATGTTATTGCGTTTATTGAAACTTGGCTCAACAAGTCAGTCTCTGATAGCGAATTATTTGCTAGTAACTACGTAGTCTATAGACGTGGTCGCCAACTGCGAGCCAGCGGCAGTGTTCTTATCGCGGTTAAGTCTGATCAAGCTTCCAAAATGGTTCCGATAACTGACACAGATAGCAATTTAGAGTTTGTTGCGGTTCGCATTCAAGTTCATGACTACTCTGTTTATGTCTCATGCTCGTACATCCCACCCCGGTCTGACACGAACATTTACTTACAGCATGTCTCACTAATTCTGAACATTCATTCTACTCTTGGTGCTAACGATCAACTTATTGTTAAGGAAGATTTCAACCTTCCGTCCATATCTTGGATGCCCTCACCTGACTCGAATGTTCTTGTTCCCACTGCGCCTCATGGTCTTATTGACCTTTCATTGGGACAAATAAATCATTTAAGGAACTGTGGTGACAAAGTCCTAGACCTTATTTTTGCATCGGAGTTTGCTAATGACTACTTTTTGGAATTGACCCTCTCTTCAGCCCCGAAGACGCTAATTACCACACTCTTTTAGCTGAGCCAGCAACTTTTCGCTGTTTCCGTAAAGCTAATTTCTCTGAGATGAACACCTACTTATCTTCGGTCAACTGGACTTTTTTGGACTCTCCTACTAACGATCCCGTAAAAATGGTTGACCGTTTCTATGACATTATATACTCTGGTTTTGACATGTATGAACACACACACATTTCACCTTCTGACGTCTTGCATAAGCCTCCCTGAATTCGACGTCTTTCCATCTTATAAAATGTGAAGTCTAGACTTTTTAAAAAGTTCAGTAAAACCGGGTTGCAAGTCGACCGTGCTAGATGCTTAACAGCACGTTATAATTTTTTAACACATAATTCTAAGTGCTACCATAATTACCTGAATCGGTGTAGAAACGAGTTCCAGGCGAACCCTAAGCAATTTTACGCGATTGTCAATTCTAAATAAAAATCTCAAATCTTTTTAT
>VNJR01010785.1:0-47406 GCA_008042585.1 Drosophila punjabiensis
AAGCATGCGGCTCGCTCTTAACCTACTCAGCTCTACTACATATCTATTCGCCTCCCCAAATGAAGCAATTTAATAATATTTGGTTTCCATTATAACCAACAGTTAACTGCTCCATCTTCGGGCGCAAGAAGAAGCAATGCCGGGACAAATACCTGGCCAAGCACAACGCCATCTTCGACACGCTCGATGTGGTCACGTACGAGGAGGTTGTCAAGGTGCCAGGTGGGTTCACCAGCCGACCAGGACGTGAAGTTTATGTTTATGTTTACGATTCCTTTGTGTGCTCTTTTTCTTTTGCAGTTGGTGATCCGAACTTCCAGAGGAAGACATTGGTGCTATTGGGTGCTCACGGGGTGGGCAGGCGGCACATCAAGAACACCTTGATATCAAAGTATCCCGACAAGTACGCCTATCCCATTCCCCGTAAGTTTCAAAAACAAAAAAGAGACCAGTGTTTGCTTTGATTATCTATGCCGCTCTTTAAAAACACAAAATCATCGCTCAATTACTTGAATTAATGGTGCATAAATCGTTATATCCATTTTGTTTTCCATAAAAGTTGAATCACCATAAATATCTGGCAAAATATGAGAATAAGCCATTATTTTATCTTAGAAGATACATTTAACTTTAAAGCGGTGCACTTTATATAGTCATCTTAAATATATAAAGCCCTCAATTGATTTATCAACCTTTGACATTGAATTAGAGCTCTTGTTAGTCGAGAATTTATGGCTAAGCTTTTTTTTCTTTAAAGTGTTTTAAGAATAAGAAAGTTCTCAACATATTTAACAATTGAAACAAAATGTATAGGGACTTTTAATCTTTTATATCCTAACAAAAATTATATAAAATATTAATGTCCCTGAATGCCTCTCCTCTCCTCTCTAGATACAACGAGACCTGCCAAACCCGAGGAGGAGAACGGACGCAGCTATTACTTTGTCTCGCACGACGAAATGATGGCGGACATCGGTGCGAATGAGTACTTGGAATATGGTAAGCCTGTCTTCCCAAAATCTTCCAGTTTACATGCTAATCCCAAACCTCTTCCCACTCTTAAAGGCACTCATGAGGACGCGATGTACGGCACCAAGTTAGACACCATTCGGCGCATACACACCGAGGGAAAAATGGCCATATTGGATGTGGAGCCGCAGGCGCTAAAGATACTCCGCACAGCCGAGTTCACGCCCTATGTCGTCTTTATAGCGGCGCCCTCGCTGCAGAATATTGCAGATGTAAGAGACTACTGCTACTACATGATACAGTCGAACCCATTCTAATTGCTTTCTTTGATCATTTAACAGTACGATGGCAGCCTCGAGCGGCTGGCCAAGGAGTCGGAGATGCTGCGCCAGCTGTACGGGCACTTCTTCGACCTGACGATTGTGAACAACGACATCAGCGAGACGATTGCCACGCTGGAGACGGCCATCGAGCGGGTGCACACCACCCCGCAGTGGGTGCCCGTGTCCTGGCTCTACTGACAAGACAGTGAGCTGGAATGCCCCGACTGCCTCGAGGGCTGTGACTGCGAGTGGGATGCCTACACGCAGGCCTCCAACGTGGCGCTCTATTGAAGCGGAAGCGGAAGCAAGCAACACATCACCAACCACAACACACCACACACACCATTAAAGTATTACCAAGGCACAAACAACAGCAACAGAAGCAACAGTAAAAGCAACCACTATGAGAGGACGGAAGGACTGGAGGATTGGAAGGTCGCAAGATCGCAAGATCGGATTAAGCATAGAAGGCGCCAGGCGCCGAGCTATATAATTTAAGTGTAAAAGGGTATTATGGGAACTGCGGTCGCAAAGAAGTGTTAATTGTCAAACAACCAATTGTATTGCCTCCTTTTTGTGTGTTTTAGCCCTACGTTTATTGGTATTATTTTAACGTATTTTGTGTTTAAAGCCATTCCATGTTCAGTTTTGTTATTCTTTAAGTATTACCATTGTTTTGTTGTATTTGTTTTTATCTCCAGCATTTAGTCAGAGAGAACAGCATTAAACGCTTATGTAAATCTTGCACTTGTTAGTGTCTAAGTTAACTGGAGCCCAAGCACTCCAAATTATTTTTACTCAGCGATTATTTCCGGCAAGAGTCTGGTGAGCAGGGCGGGGGCGTTGAACGAGTTAGTAAATTATAGAGAAAACTACGTAATTAAATATAATTAAACATAGACACAAGGAGACATACAACCAGAACACGGAGAGCAGAAGGTATAAGCGAATTATGATGTGAGCAATTTCAAGTGTTTCAAGCCAAGTAAGAACTAATTAATTACACACGGAGGAAGATCGAGTAATGACAGTGGTAAGGTCGCAAAGTGCACGTTTTAAATGCAATAAACATAACGAAAAGGAAAAAGAAAACCAAAAAAAAAAAACAGCAAATGCAAATGCAAACCAAAAATAGTAAAGAAATTAATTACAATCGCAACACTTACACCATTCACACACACACTCGAAGGAAAATGGAAAAACCATATATAATAATAACAAAATACCAAATTGTTGACGTTTAATTGAATTCAATGGGAAATGAGTAAGCCACACACAACCAAAAAAATACAATCAAACATAATAAAAATAAGAAAGAAGTAACGAAAAAACCAATAATAATAATTGCAGCAGCGTTTAATTCAAGCAAAAGCAAAGTAAACAAATGGAAAAACATAGAGTGAGCACAAAAACAAAAAACAACACACATACTAACTGCAATTACGAATTAAAATAATTAGCAAAGGGAACGGACAGTAAGAGGAGACGGATGGCAGGTCAACGCGAACAAAGCAAAAACACGTATAAATATATAAACAAAAGCGATGAGAACAAATGAAGAAAGTAGGAAAATGAGAAAATATGTATACACACATATATATATTTTTCGAACAACTCAAACTCAGGTTGGATACATTGAAAATCAGTCAGTTCAATAAGATTAATATAGCGGAGCGCTTCCTTTTAACCCACAGCCAAACCAAAACACTTAAAATATAAAGAGAAAATAAAAACGAGAACCTAAACTAACGAAAGAGAGACCCAAACCGAATCGAACGAGATCCTTGAGTCGCTTTTGAATTGATTTGAATTGAATCGTACACCCACACAGGCCCAGTAACCACCCAAGAGCAGCAGCTTCAAATTTTCGAGATACTTTACAATGACTGTCTTAGCAATCAAGCAACTAGATCAAGGATCCAGCGCTCAGTAATTTCGCTTCTTCCCCCACTGTGTAGAGACGTTGTCCCCAGGCTAGATACCCTTTTCACAACTTAGCTTCCCTGATTTAGAGCTTTTGAGAGCAAGGAAGAAGCCCCTAGCTAAAGGGAGTCTTTCCCGAATCGAATAGAGATCGCACTTGATATCGAACTTAGCATTAAAACACTCACTTAATACAAATTTGTAAACACGTGCCACGGTTCTCCAGCAGTCTCAATGCCCAACCACAACCACACTCGACCCACTTGAATTTCCCAACCGCACCCAGACCCACACCCACAAGAGAAGAACACACTCGTATATCCAGAACAATTCTATGGTTTCAAAATGGTTGAACAATTTTGCATAGAGTATTATCGTTAGGCGCTGGGCTATAACTTTTTGGTTCTGAGCAGGACAGGAGCAGGCAATGCAAAAATCATAGAAGTATCCCAGAGACAACCGAACCTACCCGAGAATACTGAAGAACTAACTACCTACCCACAACCACAAACCAAACAGCCGAGTGGCCAAATTAACTAAGTATTATTACCTTAAAGCGAAGCGGGAGGAAACCTTATAAGGGACAACCTGGAGACGAGACGGATGTATGTACATTTTGAGGCTCCGCAAAACACCAAAAGTGAGGAAGATGAAATGATTAGGAGAGAATGCTCAAATCAAAATCTAATATTTTACGGTATTAACAAATGATTAGGAACGATTGATGGACAGGATATATAGGATTGAATGTGTAGAATGGGAACGGGAAACCGAACCGAAGGGCATCCCGAGAATGAGCTAGGATTTCAAAGGATTCGTTTCGTTTCGTTTTCGTATTTTTAATTGATCCTTTTTTCTTAGCCGATGCGAGCAAATTGTAGCTGTACTCTAAGAATAATTTCACACTAAGATTAAGTAAAAATTTATTGTTGATATTACATAAAAGAAAAAGAAATGAAATGAAAAGAGACGAGCACACACGCATGAATTAGAATTTTTCTCTAATTTCATAAGTTAATGATGATGATACGGTACTGTCGATGATCGTGAAGATGAGTTGAAAGATGCTTATGATCTCCAAAATGTCAATATGTGTAGATTGACGCGATTTGAGCTAATTGAGTGAATTGTTATTAAAATAATAAATGAAATGAATGGATCGATCGATCGAGGGTCTAGACCCGAATCGATCGATTGGGGCGCAGCGCAGGTGGCCGCTGAGAGTTAGTAAATATCATTTAAAATAAATGATAAAAATGTCAGTATATATACATAGTTTAAACATGGGATTAATAATAATAAATTAAAGCGGAAACAACAAAAACCGAATGAGAAACAGACGAAGACGAAGAAGAAGACGAAGAACGGGAATGCGAATTAAATAAAAACGAGTAAACACTGAAATACCGAATTTTAAATACATAAGTTTTGAATCATGATACAAGCAGCAAAGAAAGCAAAGCAAAACCCCACACAGAAACCGAAACAAAATTAATAAAAAGAACTTCTATATATAAAAACACAAAAAAAATAAAAAACAAGAGAAAGAAATATACGAGAGATACAATTTCAACTTGAGCTTTTGCAATGATTTTCGGAAGTCCCCCCACACGTCCGCTCGACTCAAAAACAGAACCTTTCGGAGTTCTTAGAAAGCCAGCGGCGATTCTTTCGAAGAAATGCTCGATGGACAGTCGGCTGGGGAGTCAAGGCAACGTGACAAGCGGATGCCCTGCAGCCATGGCTACCCACCGACGAGATACAGATACATTTGTCGTATCCGAAAGCTTCTAATTGAAACATTATACACGAACTTCAAGCGCTCAAAGCTTGACCCAAATTTGTTTGCATGTTTTCAAGGTAATGCGAATTTGATACTTTCGTTTTTTTTTTCTGTTTTCGTCCAACTTTTTGTGTTATTATTTCTCTTTGGCTCTAGACTCTTGTCCCAAAAGTTTTTGATTACAAAACACTGCCTGCTTGGTTCTATTGAATGTCTTGCGCAAGCCTCCTGGCCGGCCGGGCCAACTGCAATCATTTCAAGCTGCTCCAAGCCCTTTCCCCCGCCGACAAGTTGGAAGTGGCAGCGACTCTGCGACGTGCCGGGAAATATTAATAAGCGGAAAAGCTGTCCCCCAGCGGCAGCAGATGTCAGCATAGATATTTGTGCCAGGCCATTAGCATTAGCATTAACCATAACCATCACATCACCGTTGGATTGGAGGAGTAGAACTCGTGCTGGCCGCCGCCAGACAGTCATTGAACTGCAACTGCCGGTGGCTGCTTTCGCTGCAACATTTACACGGCAAAGAATAATGATTACCCTTTGGAGAAAATATTCTTAGTTCAAGAAATTATTGTTTATATTTTTGAAATACTTAAATTTTCAGGTTGTCTCGGTAGTATCATTTTTCTTTATAATTTAGAGATCATGCTTACTCAACAATTGTTTTCGGTTTAAAATTTCCTTAAAAAAACGATTTAAAAATTAATTCACAATATTTATATGCATTTCGGAAATCAACTTCCTATTTATTAATATCTATATTTTATGTAACATTTTTTGCATAATTTGTAGGCAATTCTTGTTACATTTTTTTCATAATTGAATAGAAATCTGGTCAAAGGAATGCTGATATTTTAATCTGTATTCGCTCCTAACTAGAGCCTCCTAACTTGACTTATTTTATGTTGCTTTGCATAATTTACCTTTCTATTCTGCGGCAGCAAAGCCAAGCTCATTTGAATCTAATAACTTCCCACAGAAATGATCTACAAAACTTGTTTTAATTTTGTTTGCGTGTACTCGACTTACTCTAGCAACATGTTGCTGGCATGGTGCAGCATATATCGCAGTTGCCGCTGCACTATGGGAAAAGTAAACACATTTTCGGAGAAAAAATATTATTTTAGGAATCTTTAAAATAAGTTTTTCTGCAATGGGAATGTAAACTATAAAATTGGTAGTCAATTGACACTAAACCAAAATTTATTTCATTGTTAAAATATATCTAATTTGAAAGCGGCTCAGATTTATACGTTTTAAAATTAATTTTATGTTGTAGAATATTTATTTTAATAGATTATTATATAGGGTTTAATTTTCTTTCTTTCACTTTCCATAAAATTTTACATTTTTGCTTTATTTTAACATTTTCAAGAGACATGAAGTATTTTGACAGCAGAGGTCACCAATCTCTGAGGAGAGGTCCAATATCCACGAGCTTATACTAAATATAGTATATGATGGTGGTATTTGAGAGAGCACAATCTTTCCAGTTAGTTAGTTAATAGAAAAGGGTACGATGAAGGTAAGACAACATTAATTTTAAAAAAGGTAAGAACATTAATTTTAATAAAATTATATTATTTTTGTAATTTTTTTTTACAGAAGTACAATCAATAACAATAACAGGGTAAATATCTTTATTTAATATTATATAAAATAGAAACCTAAAAATAAAGCTTTGCTTTTAAGTCGTTATTCAGTTCCACAAAAAGTGGTAGTTGTCCCCATAGTGCGCTGCCCGCTGCTGATCGTTGGCTGGTTCTCTCCGGCGATCGAGTTTTGGTAGCCAGTTGTCAGTTTGGTTTTGAATCTGCGCTCTGGAAGTTGTGCTGCTCGCGTTTGGAGTGTAAGTGTTGAGCTGCCTCCGAGCCGCACTCGGAATCGGATTCGGATTCCGGCTTTTTAATTGCAATTGAAGGCACGTCGCGAGAGTGTCTGTGCCTGTGGCTGGGTACTTGACTTGACTGTCACTGTGTCTTGTCTGTCTGTCTGTCAGTGCTCTGTGTGTTGTTGCCGAAACCCGCGCGAATGTAATTCGATATCTCCGTCTGGCCCGATCTATTGATAGAGCCGCTGCTTATCACTCGAGGGCGCCAAGCGTAGAATCCCGACCCCTGACCCACAAAAAAACCGTAAAGAGTCGCGACTTAACGATGTGCCGCTCAAGCAATAAGCTGTGAGCACAAGCCCGCCTTGTGCAATGGCCCCCGGGTATCAGAGCGATAAGGCTAACCAGTGGCAAACCACTCTAGAGTTCGGATTAGTCTCCGCCTCGCACCTCACGCCTCCTGCATCCCACGGCCGGGCAGAGCTTCTTCAGCTCAAGAGCCGCTTCTGGCCGCTGGTTACGTCAATTCCGATCCGCGTTTCGTGTTCTCGGTCAGGTAAATAACCAAAGAAACAAAATAAAAATAGCAGCAGCAGCAGCGGCACCTCAGCGTCAGCGTCAGTCGGTCGACTCAAGACAACTTTTGTTTAACACCGCTCAAGGAAACAACGCACACGGAGCAAGCATAAAATTAAGCGCGATATAAACTGCAGACCTTATGCCCCGAGTCGGTGGCGGTGGCAGTGCCGGTGCCCTTCGTCCGGCTTCACTCCAGGCCCAGACCACAAAAGAGCACATAAAATGCGCATAAAGAATCTCCAATTGACTGAGCTTCGTCGCAGTGAAATACAGGCAGAAAAATGTGACATGAAATGTGGTTTTTGAACATTTTCCAACATTTTTGTTATCTTAAAAAGTGATCAATACAGTTGAAATATGATAAAGCTATTTATGAGCAAAAAACTAAACTTAATCATAATCATGGATTACGAAATTAAAGAGTAAAAGTAAAAGGAAGTAGTTGATGTCTTAGATTGATAGATAGATTTATAATATTGTTGAGATGATCATATTACCTTCTTATGGCCATTCTAAATATTTGTTTACCTAATAATATTCATATTAAAAAAGAGGTTTAATAATTATCCTAAATATACAAAAATTAATTGAAAAATTTGAAACAACATTTTTTTCAAAGATCAAAACGGCAAACAATTTGCATGGTTTTTTTATTTTAAATACTTGACAAAACATTCTATATTTTGAAAATTTTCTAACCTGAAATAGTTTTTATTAAGTAAATAGATGAAAAAAATAGGACAATTTTATTAAAGATTCACGATTTTAAGTGGGAAAATAATATTCTAAAAAACTTTCTTATAAATTGAACTGAAAATACACTTTAAAATATATTTAATGATATACCAAAAATAATGGATAGATACTCATAAAGATACTTAAAAGAACCTTTAGACACATTTTTTCTCAGTGCACAGGGAGTCACAGTTGAACGAGTTGATTTTAGTTGCCTTTGCTTCAGAGTCCGAGAGTGCGCGCATTGAATTTTTGATTCAATTCGTCTTCTTCATCTCGAACTCCGGTTCGCGGCTTCGCGGCTTTATTTTGGGTCTTTTGCACAAGGTTATGCGCTCCGCTATTGTAAATACCCCCCGCCACCGAAAACGAAAACTAACTATCATTATGTCATATAACTTATGCCATTCAAGTGGGACGCGCGGATCTCTGCGCTCTAACTCGA
Organism: Drosophila punjabiensis; assembly: GCA_008042585.1. Lineage (NCBI taxonomy): Eukaryota > Metazoa > Arthropoda > Insecta > Diptera > Drosophilidae > Drosophila > Drosophila punjabiensis. Next base: position 8,592 of record VNJR01010785.1, read on the forward strand.
GTTTCGGTTGCTTCGACGTTTCCATGTGGCTTTTTACGGAGCCATAAGCTCATTAGGGGTATTAAGTATAGAATTTGTCAAACCCCCGAGCAGCAGCACTTGAGGTTTCAACCTTCGCGATCGCATTTACCCCGCAGAACCCATAAAGCATAACAACAATCTCACAAGTTCATCGTTTGGGGCCAAGCTTGGTGTGATAATCGCGCTGCGCTGCTGACCACTGATAATGGTGTTTGGCGAATATTTATTTATATATGAACATATTTTTATAAACTGTACAATCAAGCAAGCATTTCCTGGAAGCAGACGCGCGCGGCACGTTGGTGGTACTTATTATTAGACACATAATCTCGTGAGGCACCACAGATTTTTTCTCTTTGTTCCATTTCCATTCAGGGGTAATACCATTACGAACAATTTTCCCGTCATTCTTCCTGATGTTTTGATGTTTTTTGTTGTATCTTTTTTTTTTGGGCAAGCTAAGCGTCGCCTAGATTTTATGGTTCACGTAAATTGTTAACAATTTGAGTGTCATCATGGCTGTTTTTCGACGGCTACCGTTTGCGCTTGACTGCCCGCGACAGGTGTGACTCACTAACGCGGCTAACACCCGGCTAACCTTTGTGCTTTTTGGACCGTCAAACACGTCGACGTGTTGCTGATAACGCCTGGTATTAAAAACGCTTAGAATGGGGCGCTTTGGGCCAATTTCTGGTACTCCACTGCGGCTGCTTCCTCCCCGGCCATAATCTGGCTTAATCTTGGCCAGCTAACGGACAACCGGTCTTCCGAGGCGAGTGGGCCAACAAGAAAAAACGGTTACGAGGCATGCAAAATGTTTTTAGGAAATAATTTGCAAGTCAAACCGACGGCGATATGTTTCGCTGCCGCCGAACCAATTTTGATGGCTTTACTTTGTGGCTATATATTTTTTTATGGCCAGTGCCCGAGCTCCAGCTCGGAGTTGGAGACGGAGACGGAGACGTAGCCAGAGGCTAATTGCAGCCACTTAAGGTGACTCCGATCGGAGCAGAGCCACGGCTCATCGCTGACAGGTGGCCTCTACACAGCTCCACTTCACTCTGCACTGGTCGGACTACTCCACGGAACTCGGAGCTGAACCAAGCTCAGGCGGTTCAAGTTCAGCGCTACTGAAGGTTCACGGTCAATTAGAGACCGCATATATTATCGCCTCGCTTATATGGATAGTCGTGTGGAAAAGCAAACACGATGGCCCTGCAATTATGGCCAGTTATCTTACGTAGTTAACCCTCCGTTTATGCAACTATTTTGTATACAGTTTAGTCATTTATAACACCTAGAAAGAATGAAAGAATGCACTTTTTGTAGATCAAGAAAACACATAACTAGTTTGTCACCGATTTCTACGTAATACTATAATGGAGAACCACTTAGCCAGTCTAGTGACTGAGAATACATTTACTTTAAACATCTGTTTCACATTTTTGTTTACTTCATTTGAGGAATTTCTCAAAAACCTTTAAAATTTTAATGTGCAAATAAAATTTAATGGAATACGTACCTTATAAATTGGATAATCATATATCAATGTTAAAGGTTAATTCAATTTTATAATTGAGTTTAAAGTTTATATTATGGTTATTATCAAACTTTTCTTAGTTAGGAAAAATATATATTATAGAAAACTTATCCCTAACTTCCTGTATTCCCAATTACAGTACTTACCTTGCATGCTGAGCGATGAGCCCGCGGAAGAGCCTTTTTTGGCTGCTGACGCTGGCGCTCCTGGTGGTCGGAGGAGGTCGCGAGTCCCAGCTGCGGATTGGCAAGGCCATCAATATATTCCTGCGCTATGGATACCTAAGCATATCGATGCGGGTAATACCTCTAAATGACAATGTTGAATCAGAGCGATGGGTCTTCAAGGAGCCCACCAGGAACATTTACAGGGTAAGTTGCCACGCCCGCCTGCCTTTATTAATAAAAAATATTTCAGAGTATTTGTTTTGGATTGTCATCACTTAATCATTACGTATTCTCACATTCAAAGTATGCATTACGACGAGATAAAGTTTCCTGCCTGGAACAATACTTGAAAGCTATTATTTAACACACAAACACATTTGGATTATAGCATCACATTCCTCGATGAACCTCTATTAACCTTTGTACAAGCTTAAAGCATTTTTTTAAAACGTGTAATTTGTGATGTGATTCCCTGACAAAAGCTAGATCTTTTTGTTGTACATTATATTATTGTTTATTACGCTTTTGGGCAGCATTTTTGTTTAATATATATTTGTTTATAATTGAGGTATTGTAGTAAAAGCAAGTACCATTTGTAAATTAGTAAAAATTACATTTTAAAGCTTCAGCTACCAAGTTTAATTGAAGCTCCATAAAAACCACTTATAAAAGCATTGGGTTTTATTTATAACAAAAAGGGAAGCTTCGTTAAGTCGATGTATGTATACTCTTACAGTTTGCAATTGGATCAAGGTTCCGGGACTGGAATTACTTCATAACTAAGTCAAAAATATCTTAGTATTATTTCTGAAAGTTTTTCTATGCTTATTTTTATTAAGTTTTACAATTTAAATTTGTTTTTGTATTGTTTATTCAAATATTAGAAGTTTGAAGTTATTTTAAGTAAATATTAAATAATAATTATATTGTTTTCCCCCTACAGAACCTGAGTGGCCTGGCGGAGAGTCACGAGGACACCACACCGGGCATCTTCCACGGCGATTTCCACATGGAGTTCTGCGAGAACCGGCGACAGTTGTTCCAGGCCTACTTCCGGGACTTCTCCATCGAGCGGATGGACAAGCCCTGGGAAGCGTTCACGGGCGGCTGGTTTCCAGACAATGCGGCCAAGAAGCTGGGCATTAACACCTCCTTCATCCAGGGGGATTACTCGTACGTCCTAGTGCGCGTGGTGCGGTTCCGGGAGACAGGTCGCCTGAATGCCGAGATCCCGGTGCACCAGCAACTGGAGCCGGATGTGAGGGCGAGGATGGAGCAGCTGGAGATAGGAAATATCACCTCTGCCGTGCGTTTCATGGACGCGGTAGGAACTCACTATGTGAACTCCTATACGACGGGGAACTCCCTCTACCAGGTGTTCGTGTACAGCAGGAAGAACTACCGCATGATCAAGGATCGGATTAAGAGCAAGGGCCTGAACGGGCTGTCCAAGCTGGATTTGTACAACTACTTTGCGCCCTGGTTTGCCGAGCATCTCGGCCAGATACGGTCGGCCAGTGCCAATGCCACCGTGGAGCGCTGGGCGAAGAGGAAGCTGCAGTACGAGTACTACGTGGTCAAGTATGTGACGTTGCTAAAGCTCCATGGGAACAGCACGCTGCTCCGGTCACTGGACTCGCTGCTGGGCAACGATGCCATCCTCCAGCTCGATCTCAAGTCGCTGAATCCCGTCTTCCGGGAGCAGCCCGAGAAGGAAAGCTGGTTCCACGAGGTCCTGGACAACAATATGAAGCTCTGGGAGCTCAATATGCCGCAGAGTCATCCCAGCCGGTAGTCGCACAGGAAAATACTCATATCTACGATGATTTTAAAGTCAAAAGGAACTTATTTTTTTAATCTTCTGATGAGTCGTAGTTTTTCCGTGCGACATATCCGGCCGCCAAGGATCAAAAGTTCCTAGATGCGTAGTTGTAGTTAGGTCCTCTAGCGCGTAGTTACTGTTCTGCCTGTGATAGTCTTAGGTAGTTTAATTGAATCCAGATCTAAAGCAACAAACAGCACATCTGACTTGCATTTTAGCCAACTAGCCCGTAAGATCGCCTTATTGCTGTACTAGTTTTTTATACGCTAATTATACTGATCAAAGTCGAAAGTGTGTGTTTTAATTTATTACCTGCTGGGTTATATAAAATCTTATCTGATTGAGCTCGCATTTCAACTTCCCTTCCAATAAATAATTCATTTTCGAGTTTGAATAAAATACTGCGTGGTTAACCGGAAAATACTGACTCATCGTTCCAACTGGTTCTTTAAATGCCGCCCTACTGTTTTTATGAGTAAATTTCATTTAAAATGCAATGAAACTTTGATTATTTTTGTGTTGTATTTATGAATTGGTATTATCAAAATGTTAATAAATTGAATTATGTTTGAATTAAATTTGTTACCAAAATAATACATTCAAATTGAAATTTGAACAAAATACTAAACCAGTTAAATACTAGTTCACATCTCCAACTAGTTCCATTTGTTACCTTAACGTAAGCCGTTACGTTTTTGTACACTACGTTTTCGATTATGTTCTGGTTCGCCTTAGTGTGACCAGCCACTGTACAAATTTAAAGAATTTTCAGCATTATCAACTAGAGAAAAAGCTGGGCACACTATAAATTAAACGTGACAAAAAATTAAAAACACAAGTGTTTATTTTTCAAAACTTGTGTTAAAATGGAAACCTTTAACAATTGCGCTGGTTTTTGTCCGTCCTGTGGCTCAATTCTGCCGCCGCTGCAAGTCAAAGGCAATGTCTTCTGCTACAACTGCAAGCAAGAGTTCCTACCTGATGGTGAGTGTAATTCAAACGTTATCCGCATGTTTTCCTAAAATTAATAAATCTCCAATAGTTTACAGCGGCGAGAAGTCGGAATTCACCATTCACTTCAACACCTACGATCCCAGCAAGGTGTTCAACAGGACCAAGCACGAGTCCGAGTCCTCGGAGGCGGATGGGCCGGTGGTGGAGCGAAAGTGTCCCAAGTGCAACCACGACAAGATGTCCTATGCCACCCTGCAGCTGCGATCGGCGGATGAGGGTCAAACCGTGTTCTTCACGTGTCTCAAGTGCAAGTGAGTGTCATCAGAATATCCTTTTTTACCTTTTCCCTGATTAACTTGGTTTATTTTTTCAATTTTGCAGATTCAAAGAATCCGAGAACTCTTAGATGCTAAAAATACCTTTATATATAGACCTAAAAACTAGTGGAAATAATCGTGTTCGACAGCCTGCAAAATATAGAATGTACAATTGTTAGTACTATCGATTATTTCTACTTATAAAGCAAACCCACCTCGCTGGCTTTGAGGCGGTTCTTGGGATTGTAAACCACCAGATTCGATACCAGATTGATTTCCACCGCGTGCGTGCAGCTGGGAAATAGGTTGTCCCAATGAATGCCCACGGAGTTGGGAAAGCTGTGTAAGGATTTTGATTAAATTGTGTCAAGTTTCAACTTTAAAACTCACCGTATCTTGCTGTAGTCCGGCAAGGAAGTCAGCTCTGGCCACTGATTCAGCCTCGGACTGCCCAGAGTGCGTATAATGATGGCCAACTGTTCGATGTCTGTGGTCCCAGCGAACAGCGGCACTCCCCGCAGCATCTCCGCCACAACACAACCTATATTACAATCAGAATCATAATGTATCGTACAAATGCAGATATTTTAAGTGAAAAAGCTACCTGCTGCCCACATGTCCACACCAGTGCCGTACTTCTGGCTGCCCCAGAGTATTTCTGGAGCCCGATACCAGCGCGTGGACACCTGTGGCGAGTAGAGACGCGCCTCCTCCTCGGGAAAATAGAGACGGGCAAGGCCAAAGTCGGCTATCTTGAGCATATCGGTGTCGCTGATCAGCAGGTTGGCCGGCTTGATGTCCCGGTGCATGAGACCAGCCTCGTGGAGATAGGCGATGCCCTTGAACATTTGGTGTGCGAACTTGCGCACCTGCTGGCGGCTCAGAGGATTAACCTCGCTCTTGAGGCGACTGTACAGGGTATCCGGCTGATACTCCAGCACCAAGGAGAGGCCGGTCAGGTCGGGGTATATGTCAATGATGTCTAGAATCTAAAACAACGAAGGTTAACAGTGGAATTTCTCACATTTAGCAGGACAACTTACATATTCCGATTTGCAGAGCTGCAGAGTCTTGATCTCCCGCAAGGTATTAAGGGCTATATTACCGAACTTGTTCTTGAGGGCCACCTTCTTGATGGCCACTTCTTTGTTGCGCTGCAAATCGATGGCCTTAAACACGCACCCATGGACGCCCTCGCCGATTTTCTCGAGCATTTTATAGCGACTTGGGGCATAGTCCTCCATCGTGGCCACCACTGACAATTTTCAATTTGGTAATTGCCCCGACGAGTTTTCCATTTTTTCCGACTCCCTGTCCTGACTCGTCCCCGTGGTAACGGCCACAACAAATGCGCTGCGTGGCCAGCTGACGGGTCGGAGCCACTACCTGTTGCGCCGGTATGTTTACAAACGCCAACGTTCCCGGGCTGTGTACCGGGGGTGGGTTACGGACAGCCTAGGCCAAGGCGGAGCTGTCATAGCTTTCGCGGCATCGGGACATGCGCACATCCTGCCTCGAGTTCCTCCTGTCAGCCAAGTGTCAAGTCAGGGGGATACATAATTTTTCGGACCCTCGCACTGCAAAAGTTCTTCGTTGGCCGAGAGTTTAGTTTTAAAATTAGTGAATAAAATGAGAATAACGGCGAAGTGAATTGCAACTCCAGGATAAGCAAAGCTGGTGCGTTAAATAGGAGTTCCAAGTGAGGGCAGTGCCTCAGGTGGAGCTGTGAAACATTGAGCTCTTCGCGTGAAAACGGATACTAAATAATGCAGGGTCATTAAATCATCAAATTGCTTTATAATTACAAAAAGGGGCAGCTGGACTGCAATTGAGGCAATTTCGCTGGCTCTGGCCTTAGCCTTGCCCCCATCAGCCCCGCCAACTGCATGCGAACCCACACAAATACGGGGCGCAGCCTTGTCTTCGAACAACAGCCTTGGCTTGGCCTGGCTCACCTGCCACCGCCCACCTGGCACCAAGTTCACGTCCTCGATAAGCCCTATTCATACTCAGAATCGTTTTGCAGCCCACGCGGTCAACATGTTGCAACGGCCGAGTGCCAGGATATCCTTCGTCGTCTTTGGCTTGCTCTTCCTGCTGTCCAGGAGCGGAGCGTGGGGCAGGACCGCCAAGCGATCGGACGTCTATATAGCTGGCTTTTTTCCGTACGGAGATGGCGTGGAAAACTCGTATACGGGCCGTGGGGTGATGCCCAGCGTGAAGCTGGCTCTGGGACATGTCAATGAGCACGGCAAGATCCTGGCCAATTACAGACTGCACATGTGGTGGAACGATACACAGGTGAGTTCCTCATCTATCAAGGATCTTTAAATATTAGGCAAATAATTGATTTGTTAATTTAATTATATTTCCAGTGCAATGCTGCCGTCGGCGTCAAGTCCTTCTTCGACATGATGCACTCGGGACCCAACAAGGTGATGCTTTTTGGTGCCGCCTGCACGCACGTCACCGATCCCATTGCCAAGGCCAGCAAACACTGGCACCTGACCCAGTTGAGCTACGCGGACACTCATCCCATGTTCACAAAGGACGCTTTCCCCAATTTCTTCCGCGTGGTGCCCTCGGAGAACGCCTTCAATGCGCCGCGACTGGCCCTGCTCAAGGAGTTTAATTGGACGAGGGTGGGCACTGTTTACCAAAACGAGCCGCGGTACTCGCTGCCGCACAACCATATGGTGGCCGACCTGGATTCCTTGGAGGTGGAGGTGGTGGAGACACAGAGTTTCGTCAACGATGTGGCCGAATCGCTAAAGAAGCTAAGGGAGAAGGACGTGAGGATTATCATGGGCAACTTCAACGAGCACTTTGCACGCAAGGCCTTCTGCGAGGCATACAAGTGGGTGGTCATTCTATACTTTACTTACCTTTTCCATTATTATTACTACTACTATTTGACTATTATATCCTCTCTATTTCAGGCTGGACATGTATGGCCGGGCATATCAATGGCTGATCATGGCCACCTACACCACAGACTGGTGGAATGTCACTCAGGACAGTGAGTGTACTGTGGAGGAGATCTCCACGGCCCTGGAGGGTGCCATTTTGGTGGATCTGTTGCCCTTGTCCACAAGTGGCGACATTACAGTAGCCGGCATTGTGAGTAACTATACAATACATCTTAAATTTAAAGTTTAAACTGTGCTTTTAATAGACGGCGGATGAGTATCTGGTGGAGTACGACAGACTAAGGGGCACAGAGTATTCCCGCTTTCACGGCTACACTTACGATGGCATCTGGGCTGCCGCCTTGGCCATTCAGTATGTGGCCGAAAAGCGTGAGGATTTGCTGACACACTTTGATTATCGGGTGAAGGACTGGGAGAGTGTCTTCCTCGAGGCTTTGAGGAACACTTCCTTCGAGGGTGTCACGGTGGGTTCATTTTAAAAAATATTTGTAATTTAAAGAACTAATTGAAATGTCTTGTAAAGGGTCCCGTGCGGTTTTACAACAACGAGCGGAAGGCTAATATCCTGATCAACCAGTTCCAGCTGGGACAAATGGAAAAGATTGGTGAATATCACTCACAGAAGTCCCACCTGGACTTGAGTTTAGGCAAGCCCGTGAGATGGGTGGGAAAAACTCCGCCCAAGGACAGGACTCTCATCTATATCGAGCACAGCCAGGTGAACCCCACCATCTACATAGTCTCGGCCAGTGCCTCAGTGATAGGAGTGATTATAGCCACAGTTTTTCTGGCCTTTAACATCAAGTATAGGAATCAAAGGTGGGCTATTTACTATACCTACTATAACTCCATATAATTATCTATATTCTTCTTCTTTTATAGGTACATCAAGATGTCCAGTCCACATCTGAACAATCTGATCATCGTGGGCTGTATGCTGACCTATTTAAGCATTATATTTCTGGGCCTGGACACCACACTGAGCAGTGTTGCAGCTTTCCCCTATATCTGCACAGCTCGGGCCTGGATTCTGATGGCTGGCTTTAGTCTTAGTTTCGGGGCAATGTTCTCCAAGACATGGCGTGTGCACTCAATATTCACTGACCTGAAGCTGAATAAGAAGGTAATCAAGGATTATCAGTTGTTTATGGTGGTGGGCGTGCTGCTGGCCATCGATATTGCCATTATAACCACCTGGCAGATAGCAGATCCCTTTTACCGGGAAACCAAGCAATTGGAACCGAGGGTAAGATAATTCTTAAAATGTTTATATTAATATTTATTAATGTTTCTTAACCACAGCACCATGAGAACATCGATGATGTGCTGGTGATACCTGAGAACGAGTACTGTCAGTCCGAGCATATGACCATCTTTGTCAGCATCATCTATGCCTATAAGGGCCTTTTATTGGTTAGTCATTAATAAGACTATAATTGCATTTATAACATTAATTACATTAAATTGTTATCCCCAGGTATTTGGCGCCTTTTTGGCCTGGGAAACCCGACACGTTTCCATACCCGCTCTCAACGATTCAAAGCACATCGGCTTCTCCGTTTACAATGTGTTCATCACTTGTCTGGCCGGGGCGGCCATATCCCTAGTGCTATCGGACCGCAAGGATTTAGTTTTTGTCTTACTCTCGTTTTTTATCATTTTTTGTACGACAGCCACTTTGTGTTTGGTGTTCGTACCGAAAGTAAGACTGGTAGTAAGGAAGTTTTGTAGTTTTTGTAGCTGTTATACTCATATATACTCGTGCAAAATGAATGTTGTTCGAAGCGGCGGTGTCAGCCCGATCGGTTTCAGATCCACCCGAACCGAACCGGGGACTCGAACCGATCGGTCTTCACCGTCCTCTGATCTGATACTTTCTCTTGGTGTTGATACACATTATTGATACAGAAACAACACGCACTCTGAATTCTCGATCTCGAAAAGCTATATAACACTACAGACCAACTATAAACTTGAACTATTCTCGATCAGCAGCAGCATCCAGGCTGGACTCAGTGGCCTGGCTGCTGCTGCCGTTCACCCCGAGTCTGTGTCTTTCCTATCTCACTATCCGTAGCAGTTGCTCCTTCCTAGATGTAATCTTTGGGTAAATATTGTTTGCTAACTCGAGCGAGTCATTTTGCAGCTGGTGGAGCTGAAGCGGAATCCTCAGGGTGTGGTGGACAAACGGGTTAGGGCCACCTTGCGACCCATGTCCAAGAACCGACGAGACTCCTCCGTCTGTGAGCTGGAGCAGCGCTTAAGAGATGTAAAGAACACAAACTGCCGCTTCCGGAAGGCGCTTATGGAGAAAGAGAATGAGCTCCAGGCCCTCATCCGCAAGCTGGGGCCCGAGGCCCGCAAGTGGATTGACGGAGTGACCTGCTCCGGGGGCGGAGCTACTGCAGGCAGCGAGCTGGAGCCCATTTTAAGTGATGACATGGCCAGGCTGTCGGCTCCTCCGGTGCGGAGGGAGATGCCCAGCACCACAGGTGAGTAGTAGGAGGGAGATGAATTGCTAGACATGTTCATGCATTGCGCCCTGTTCGTCATAGAAGTTACCGAGCTGACGTCCGTGGACAGTGTGACCTCGACCCATGTGGAGATGGACAACTCCTTTGTCTCGGTGCAGTCCACGGTGCTGGCTCCATCGCTTCCTCCGTAAGACTTCATTATTGTTAAATCTATAGAATCAAATTTTGAAAAATGTGCTCCTATAGAAAAAAGAAAAAGCAATCCATTGTGGAGCATCACACGCATGTGCCCGCTCCCACCATGATGCAACCTATACAGCAGCAGCTCCAGCAGCATCTTCAGCAGCAGCAGCAAATGCAGCAGCAGCACCAACAGCAGCAGCAACAGCAACACCAACAAATGCAGCAGCAACAACAGCAGCAACATCACCAGCAGCAGCACCACCGCCACCTGGAGAAGCGAAATTCGGTGTCGGCCCAAACGGACGACAATATCGGAAGCATCACCAGCACTGCCGGCAAGCGGAGCACTGGCGACTGCTCCAACCTGAGGGAAAGACGTCAGTCAACGGCCTCTCGCCACTACGACAGCGGCAGCCAGACGCCCACGGCAAGGCCCAAGTATAACAGCTCGCACCGCAATTCCTCCACCAACATCTCCACCTCGCAGTCGGAGCTGAGCAACATGTGTCCGCACACCAAGCCCAGCACTCCGGGTGTGATCAAGAGTGAGTTCCTCATTTCCAAAGTTTGTAAGTAGATATTTATTTTTATACTTTTCCCTCACCCTAGCTCCCACTGCCTCGGACAATCGCCGGACCAGCATGGGTTCCGCCCTTAAATCGAACTTTGTGGTGTCGCAGAGTGACCTCTGGGACACGCACACGCTGTCGCACGCCAAGCAGCGCCAGTCGCCGCGCAACTATGCCAGTCCGCAGCGCTGCACGGAGCACCATGGTCACGGGATGGGTATGGCCTACGAAACGAACACCACCTCGCCTATCCAACGGTCCGTCTCCGAGAAGAACCGCAACAAGCACCGGCCAAAGCCCCAGAAGGGCACGGTGTGCCAGAGCGAGACGGACAGCGAGCGGGAGCGGGATCCACCGCCCACCAGCCAGGCGTGTGTGCAGACCCGGAAGATTAGCCGGAACTCCAGCATCCAGCACGCCGCCCACCACCACAGCTCGCCGAATGTAGCGCCGGAGAAGCAGCGGGGCAAGCAGCGCGGCAAGCACGAAAGCAGCAGCATCTACGGCGCCAGCAGCGAAACGGAGCTGCTCGAGGGCGAGACCGCCATCCTGCCCATCTTCCGAAAGCTCCTCACCGAGAAGAGCCCCAACTACCGGGGCCGCAGCGTCGTGGGCCAGAGCTGCCCGAATATATCCATCAAATGCGATATCGTCGAGTACTTGTAGGCGATGTAGTTCAGCTCCTCCTATTGTTAGACGATCGATCCAGTTGCAGTGTAAAGAGATTACCTTTGTTTTTTTCGTGTTATGCATCTACGAACTATGTGAAGCAGGAACCACACCATTTAGAGAACTAGTAGCAATGAGTTGTAGCAATAGTTGAGAAATAAATTACGACTTAAATTAATCATACATAAGTCAGCGGAGTTTGTTTTGCGTAATTTTCATCCACGGGGATATGACACTTGCAGGTTTTTCATACAAGAGTTGCTTTTACCGTCACACCGATTTTAAGGGAAATGTAATTTTGACGCTTTTTTACATATTTCAAATCTGAAATTCTTAAATTTATAAACATATATTAATTGAGTAATTAGAAGAAAGCGACTGATCTAAACCCAGTACCCAGAGCTTAGATGCTGCCTACCTATCAACGTCTCAGTGGCCCAAAGAGCGTCTACTTCCGGCTGCCCTTTCCATGGGTGACACTAACATCATTATGCCTGGCCCTGGTGGGTTTCATCTTCGTCGTGGCTTGGTCACTGGCCTTTGACTTTGTACGAAGCACCTACACCAACTGCCATGTGATCAACTATTTGCCCTCCATATCGGCGGCCATTGGGCACTATGAACCCCAGCGCACGGTCTGGCAACTGGCCATCTTTCTGCACTTTCCACTCCGGCTGGTGATGGCCAAGGCGTACCTGGAGCATTATTTCAAGGATTTTAGGCGCAGCCGTCAATTCCTAGGCGCCCTAGCCTTTTTCCTCAACGTAGTGGAAGTTCTCGCCCTGGTCTGTCTTTCCTTCTGGACTTCGTCGGATCACTACCAGACGCACAAATACGCTTTTTTACTATTCATCGCCTGCTCCCAGTCGTACATGCTAGTCTCGTACATTTTGTATAGGAATGCCCCGGGAGCAGGGCTTCTGCCGCTGGAGTTGAAGTCGCTGAGGTACAAGCGAAACCTCTTTTCGGTCAATGTGGTGTCCTTTGGCTTGGCGGGGTACTGCTTCGTCAGGCACAATTCCCGCTGCGAGGCGGGAGTATACACCTTCTTCGCCTTATTCGAGTACGTCGTGGTACTGACCAACATCGGTTTCCACGCGATCGCCTCCTGGGACTTTCCCGCCCTCAGCGTGGTGTGCGACGACCAACGCGGCCTTTACCTATCACAGTTATAAGGATGTAAACATAGGATGTACTTAGTATATTAAAGTCTAAGCTTAAAATTTGTTTATATTTTATTTCCCACAATAAAAGGTAGTTGGTGTCTCGCTTACCTCCAGACAAAGTTTAAACAGGCTTAAAATAGGCTTTATAATAGAGCTCCATAAAATTTAAAAAGGCGATAATGTATAAATAATGTATACTGTATATGTACTGTGTAATCTTTGTCTTTAAGAATATGACCAATGCAAGATGTTTCTTTTACTTTGTATACTTTCCTTTTTATACTTTTATGTTCACACCGATTTGAAGAGATATATGAACTTTGGCATATTTCAAATTTGAAATCTTTAAATATTTTAACCTAAATTATTTGTGAAATTAGGAAAAAAGTGACTGAGCTCAACCTCCTAAACCCAGCACTTGCGGCTGCATCTCAGATGCTGCCCACCGACAAGCGTCTCAGTGACTCCAAGAGCGTCTACTTCCGGCTGCCCTTTCCTTGGGTGGCGCTAGCTTCATTATGCCTTATCCTGGTAGGTTTAATCTTCGCCGTAGTTTGGTCACTGATCTTTGACTTTGAACGGAGCACCTACACCGATTGCGATGTGTCCAACTATCTGCCCTCCATATCGGCGGCCATTGGAAACTTTGAACCCCAGCGCACGGTCTGGCAACTGGCCGTCTTTCTGCACTTTCCACTCCGGCTGGTGATGGCCAAGGCGTACCTGGATAATTATTTAAAGGACTTAAGGCGGCACCGGCAATTGCTGGGAATGCTGGCGTTCTTCCTCTACATAGTGGAAGTCCTCGCCTTGGTCTGTGTTTCCTTCTGGACTTCGTTGGATTACTACGAGGCGCATATAAACGCTTTTGTGCTATTCATCGCATGCTCCGAGTCGTACATGCTAATCTCGTATTTCTTGTATAGAAGTGCCCTGGGAGCAGGGCTTCTGCCGCTGGAGGTGAAGTCGCTGAGGTACAAGCGGAACCTCTTTTTGGTTAGTGTGGTGTGCGTTGGCCTGGCGGGATACTGCTTCCTCAGGCACGATTCCGACTGCGAGGCAGGAGTCTATACCATCTTCGCCTTCTTTGAGTACGTCGTGGCACTGACCAACGTGGGCTTCCATGCGATCGCCGCCTGGGACTTTCCCACTCTCAGCGTGGTGTGCGACAACCAACGCGGCCTTTACCTATCTCAGTTTAACGGATGTAATCACAGGATGAAATTATTCTAAATCTGAGCTAACATTATATTTATTTGAGTGTGAGAAGCTTTCAATCTTTTCATTCTCGTTGATAAAAAATATACTACGTCACCCTTTAAACCATTGAAAAAATACTTTTCCTTTTTTTGAGCATAAAGATCACATTTCTCACTGTGTAGCAAGCAAGTACGGCAAAATTTAATTTATTTCATGATGCAAAAGTGTATGATGGAATGATCTATTGCAGAGCAATGCGCCGGAAATGATTGTTGAGGGGTCCCTCGTCCGAGTAACCGGCGATTTCCTGGGGAATGATGCCGGACTCCTCGATGGAGGTGCAGGGCCGGCACATGCACTCCAACGGTGCCTTGGTCAGCACCTTCTTGAACTTCCGCTCGCCGGGCTTTACCTTGGGACAGAAGAGCGAGACGGCGGCCTCGCGTTCCCCGGACTCCTGGCAGCACATGCATGAGCGCTCCATCTGCCAGATTTTACTGCCAGACACCTTTTGGGAAATTCGTAAAAATAAGCAGGAGTTTTCTTTTCGAAAATCACTAGAGACTCCACCTGGATATAACTGGCGCAGCGACCCACACAGGCGAATGAGGGTATCGGTTTGGGTACACATCCGGGATACTGGAGCACATGGATGACGGGCGTCACCTGGCAGTCGTCGCCCAGATGCGTGATATCTGGAAAATGAGAGGGAACCCCTTAGAGCTATGTTAGAGGATGGAGATAAGTATTTTCCCCTACCATTTTCGGTGGCGGCCACCGCGTTGTCTGCCTGAGCGGTGCAGAGCTTTAGGAGGCTGACCAGGACACAGTAGAGCAGGACCAGGACGAAGAGCTTGTTGTTCTCGTGGCGTAGCAGGTGGCGTAGCATCTCGTCGGCCCGGCTGCGAGTGTGTCTCGCGAGGAATGGAAGACGCTGCCCGCTGGCGGTGGCCTTATATGTACCGTCTTGGCCAGTAGTAATGGCCCGACTGCGTGAATTATGGCCTAATAAAGCTGCGCGCCGCCTAAACCTTTTTGCCTAGTAATTGCGTACACGAAAAGGGCATTTCTCCCGCGGCGCACGACCACGCCAATCTCTTTATTTCCCCTCCAAGCACATACACACATAAACACAGCATTCAGCTAATCAGAGCCAGGCCACTAGGCTGGTCAACGCCAGCAGCAGCAGCACCGCAATGGAGGTGGCTTGCTGACCGGAACTGCCGTTTCTGCGGCTCAGGAAGATGACCAGTTTGTCCAGACGCTGCTCAGCCCACTTCAGGTTCTGTTCGACGTTGTCCAAGGCCTTGGAAAGCACCGAAGCCGACTGTCCGAAGAGCTCCTGGCTGTCCTGGTAGAAGTCCCTCAAGAGCTGCTGCTGTTCGCGCGTCGTGAAGTACTCCGCCATGTCGCTGAGCACCTCTGCAGTGTCCGACCAGCTGCCCAGACTGGAAGAACAAATATTAATAAATACATTAATATAATATTAATAAATATAAAATAAATTAAGGACTTACTCCAATGCCAGCTCGGTGATGTTCTGGGTTATCATCTCAAAGATGGGCTGCACCAGATCCGGATTCTGCTCATAAAGACGAGCTATTCCCGCTTTTTTGTTCGCCACACTCACACGCCAGTCTAGGATCATGCTGTAATAGTAGGTCTCATAGCTCCTTGTGCAACTCGTTGCCATCCAGAGCAACTGCTTCTCACTGGGCCGGGTCTCCAGGAAATACATGGCCCAAACCATCATTAAGGAATTGTAGTCGCTGGCAGCGGCACAGTAAAAGGTTTCCCGGTAATCCGGGGAGGGTTTCTCCGGATCCGTGGCGAACATCACGTTGATCTTTTCACGGCAATGATTGACCTGGTACCGGCACAGCCAGGTGACCAGCTTATTCCGATGGGCCACATCCAGTGGCGTATCCTTAGCACTCCAGCCCAATCCCAGTTTCTTGAACGCAGCTTCCGTGATATCGGTAAGGTAAGCCCTAAAGTTGGGCAGCTGCTCCGGTGTCAGGCGCTTGGCCACCAGATTCAAGTTCTCGTAGACAGCATACCAGGGCACGTAATCAAGCTCCCCACTAAGGTACTCCAAGAACTCAAAGACCTCGGCGTAGTCGAGGTAACCAACACGTGCGAAGTTAAACAAATCGTCGATGATCTGTGCCCGGTTCTCGACAGGAATACCACTGTGATTGGAGGCCGAGAGAGCCACCTGCAGGGCACTCATCAGGGTGGGATCGTACAGCACACGCTGGTAGTTGGACTGCCTCAGATTGAGCACGATCCAGTCGATTGGCTCCTCGAAATACAGTTGCACCACGTCCACGAGCTTGTCCATATAAACGTAAGGTGTCGTGTTGTAAAAATTGGGAGCCACATTGGTGGCATATGTGATGGGCACCGTGTACCTCAGGGTTGCATCACTGCCGTCCCCGGGATTTAGCAGGAAACGCTTCTGCTCCACATAGATGAAGTGCTCGCTAGTCCAATTAACCATCAGCATGGGATAGCCCACTTGTTCGGTGTAGTCTGCGAAGAACTTGACCAGATCTACGTAGGGAGTCTTTGGCCAGTTTTCGTAGAGGTAATAGAACAGGTTACTGGGAACTGTGTTCTCCAAGTGACTAGAATGAAAAAGAGATCATTGCAGGATATTTTGCTAACAGGCCTGGGAATATCCCTTACTAGTCCTTGAGGTAGCTTCTGATGGCCGTGTCAAAGTTATCCGCTCCCATGGCATTCCGCCACATCCTAACAACGCAGGCTCCTTTGGCATAGGTGATTCCGCTGAACTTGTAGGCTATCTGGGCGGGAGTTTGGATCTCTGACTCAGGACTAGTCAAAGGCTGGGTGGAGTTCCTTGCATCCGTGCCAAAGATCAGCTGCATTTGTCGCACCACGAACTGCTCGTCCAAGTGGTACTCCGGATAGAGCTGCAAAGAAGCAAGGAAGTTATTATATATTGCAAATTATCCTGCAAGCAGGATCCCACCTGATGAGCCATAAAGTACTCGTAGTACCGAGCAAAGGCCTCGTTCAGCCAGAAGTAGCTCCACCAGTCGAAGGTAACACTGTCCCCAAACCACATGTGCGAGGTCTCGTGGGCAATGATGCGGGCGGCAAACTCCTTGTCCGACCAGTCGTCAGTGTAGCCGGGCTCCTGGATAAGGACAGCGTCGCTGTAGATGATGAGGCCCCAGTTTTCCATGCCGTTGTGCGGGAACCTAGGGGAACTGGCATACTGCAGGACATCGTTGCCCAGCTGCTGGTAAGGACTCTGGAACAACTGCTCGTAGGCGGGCAGCACCTGCTGACCAACATGGTAGCTGAACTCCGTGTAGTTGTAGAACTCCGGACGGGTCAGGACTGCAAACTCGCTGACATTACCACGAGCCTCGTAGCCGGCGATCATGAAAGCCAGGAGGTAAGTGGACATCACTGGGGTCTCCTTGAAGTGATCCACAAAACGACCCTGGCTGTAAATCAATAAATTAAAGATAAGGATAAGTTCCCAATAAAAGTAAGGGGTAAATCTAGCTACTCACTCTATAGCCACGGTCTCCATTAGCCTCGTGTTGGCAATGGCCTGGTAGCCATCAGGCCTCTCGATCTGCAGCAGGAACTTGGCCTTCATGGCAGGCTCATCGAAGCAGGGCAGGACGAGGCGGGCATTGATGCGCTGCATCTGTGTGACGGCCATCCACTTGGTGGCATTGGTACCCTGCTCCACATAGCTGGCAGAGAAGAGTCCCACCAGGTCCGTGCGAATGCGACCCACATACTTAAAGCCCAGCGTGTAATCTCGTTCAGCCTGCAGGGCCTGCGTTAACGGAACATTCACCTGCTGGGTGGTGACGTCATAAGTCAGTCGGTTGGTGGCGATAACCTCCACCTGCGCACCTGTCGTTCCGTCGAGCAGCCAGCACTCCGATATGTTAAGCCCGTCTGAGTGTAGTGTAATCACGGACACAGATTCGCTCCCGACCAGCCGCAGAGTTATCGCCACCTCGCCGTCGAAGAGAGTGGGCTCGGCGGCGTCTCTCAGCACACCGATGGTCAGGTTGTAGTGAGAGGGAGCGATGGTACCGTCCAGCCGGTAACCCGCTCCCGCCGCAGAGCCGGCCAGAAGGGCGAAGAGAAGCCCCACGAAAGCCGCAGAAGATCCCAAACAAGATCCGTTCATGCCGACAGAAGTTCGAATACTGACTATTACATTCGGCCGGATCGCCGAAATCAACAAAAATAAAAGTCCCCCCTGGAGATGATTAGATTACGGCCGGTTCGTATCAACAGAACAAGCTGTCACACCTCCCATAAATAATCACACGAACATATGTTCGGGTCGCACTTATTGTTAATTAAACTATATAATTGCAATAATTACGATCAATAACAGCCGTTTACCGGGCTTTACATTACGCGTGCTTCGGCCTAGATCTCGGATGATTCTTCTCTGGAAGATTCTCCCTAAAAATACAGCTTTAATAGTATTCTATTATTTTTTTACAACTTTATTGTAATTCTTGGTAACTATTTAAGTAATTACTTATCCAATGATACGCTAATTAATAAAAAACACAAGTTTTCATTTCAAGTTTAATGGCTTGGAAGTGAGAAAAATTTTATGGTTGATTCATTTTTTCAATTCCAAATAAACAAGAAAGGAAGTTGACTTTACGAAACCAAGTTTTTTATACTCTTAAAGCGGAAGAATTCGATCCTAACTAAACCAAAAATATATTTATTTCGATTTGCAAAACTCTTCTGCGTTGGTTTTTATTAGGTTTATTTAATTTTAAATTATTAAAATTAAAACTCATTTCTTAATTTTTGAAATTTTAAAACCCTTTATAAAATGTTGGAAAATATTAATAAATTTTTATGTTAATGGTGATCAAAAATATATGACTCTTTCATTGCATAGCATACATCTTAATTAAAATACCTTATAATTATATAAAATAAAGAAACGAAGTCAGTATTGGGAACTCGAAATATTTAATCCTTTAAGTTTAGAACTTAAAACAAAAAACGTATTTCAATAAAATATCGAAATGGCTCAATATTTCTGAGTAAATGAAAATATATTAAAAGTGATCATTCTTTTATATGGCAGCTTTATGAAATATGCAATATGAAGAATACTATTAATCAGAATAAACTGACATGATTGATAATTTTATTAAACGCTGATAAAAAATATACCTAATAGAGTTGGAAATGTCAACTATAATGCATTGACAACTTCAAAATAATATTTTGATATTCTCTGCAGGCTCTTATATCTAAAATCGAACTTACTAAATCTAGCACTGTTCATTTTTAAACTCCTATGTTAGTAACCTCTGAATAGATTTTGTTTCATTAAATTATTTAATTTCTCTCTTATATTTGTTTATTTAACTTGTCCGAAATTGAGAAAAAGTAAAAGTAAAAACCAAGATGGACGGCTACTTACAATTATTACATTACTAGATTTCTTCAAGTTTCTTCAAAGTATCATCAAATTACAATTATTTCAATTTTCTGTAGCATAAAGGCGGGAATACCTTTTCCTTTGCTTCACCTGCTTTTTTCGGGGAACCTTCTATTACAGTGCGTTCAAAAATAAATACATGACAAAAGTTCTATAATTTATGGCTGGCAAACAATCAGTAATTTTTCTCAGAAACTTTAAAAACTCTTTAAAATTTGATAAAAGACCACAAACAAGTAAAACCCCCCGGGACATCGTCATTCACCTAACAGGAGCCAAAGTTCAACATGATGAAATCTATAAAAATCAGCTGAGGCTCTTGAAAGAGGAAATCGATTTGAAACGATAAGGACTTTACGACTTATCAACACTATATGTCCAGGAACATATCAAATGAATCAATCAAATTCTCCAGAAATGTTCAATAAATAATGAGATAAAGCAGTTAATAAAATTAAATGGTTTTTGTTCACACAATAGCAAATCGAGAAACCAAAAACGTGCCGAAAAGGTTACATAGTTTCGTTAAATCGAAAACCCACACCTTTGATAAGGATCTTAATTTCTATTCTGAATCATTTCCATTGGTATCTGGCAGTCGCTAAGCTTCTACCGATAAGATTTTATGGCCTAACGATAACCGATCGATTAGGGAATAGCCAATAAAAAAGGTTATATTGTCCATGAAATAGTTTCGAAACAAAGGCCCTCAAACCTGTCTTTCACGAGCGAGAAGTACAATAGTTTACAGCCCCGATACGTATTTATGGCTGGCACTTTAGCTCAATGAAATCCCCTTAAGATTGCAAACTGAATCATCCCCAAACAATAGTGCGAGTAATGGCGCTAATCAGATCGTAAACTTAGTCGCCAGGGAGGCCATTTTAGCCAAGTGAATATACGGCGGAGGGTTATCTACAAAAGGCGTTCTTGTTCTTTTATTGGGTGCTCTAACTGTACAAATACTTTATGGATTGGCAGAGGGGGAGGGGCACCTGTCCCCCCCTATCGATGGCGCCGTGCCTAGTGGCGCAGCATGGTGGCCAGGGCCACGAGGAGCAGGCTCAGAGCGCTGAAGGCATTAACCATGGCGCTTCCATTACGGCCAGCCAGGTAGGTGCGGAAGTCACCCAGCCTGGAGTCCGCCCACTTCAGGTTCTCGTTCACAGTGTTCTCGGCAGCGGTCAGGGTGGCCTGAGAGGTTCCGAACTTGGAGCCGTTGGCCCTATTGAAGGCCACCAGGTCATCGTACTGCTGCTGGGTGGTGAAGCGAGAGGCAATGTTGGAGATCACGGTGGCCACTGCGGAGTAACCGCCCATGCTGCGGAAAAGAAAAGAAAAGTTTTTATTAGTTCATTAATTAATTAATCAATAGGGTCAAAGGATTACTTACGCCTCGGCCAGCTGCACGTGCTGATTGGTGACCAGGGCAAAGACTGGGCTCACATTCTCGTTATTCTCCGTGTAGAGAGTGGCCAGAACGGAGGACTTGTCCTGCCGACGGATCTCGTCGCTAAGGACCAGGTTAAAGACGCGCTCGATCAGTTCCTGGCTCTTCACGCAGCCAAAGGAGTTCTGCAGCAGGGTCTCCTCGGTGGCCACGGTCTCGGCCTTGAACTTGTCATACAGAGCCTGGAACTCGGCAGCTCCACCCTCGCGCAGACCCACACAGTAGACGGTGGCGCGGATGTTCTTGGGCACGGTGGCCAGCGACTTGAAGTAGTCCTTGGCCTTGTTGATGCAATCGGTGCTGCCGTAGCGACAGGCCCAGGAAAGGACCTTGGTGCGCAGATAGATGTCCAGGGCCCTGTCCTCCGAGGTCTCGGCGAAGCCAAGCTTGTCGTAGGCCTTCTGGGTCAGGTGCTGAATGTAGCTATTGAAGTTGGTCGTGTCGTTGCCCAACCGGATGGTCAGGAAGTTGAAACCATTGAAGGCCGATGTCCAGGGAAGGTAGTTGGTCTCCGTCTCCAGGTACTCGATCACCTGCAGTGTTAGGTTATAGGCGATCTGTCCCGCCCTCGCCAGGTTGAACAAATCGTCCACGATCTGGGCACGGTTGTTCTCATGGACGTCGCTGTGATTTGCCATATTCAGCAGCTGGTGGATGGCATGCCAGTTGTTCTCCGTGTAGTTGACGCGGTAGTAGCCCGTCTGCTGGACGTTGGCGATGATCCACTTGAGGTTCACAGTGCCAAAGGTGACGGTAGTGGGAACGCCAGCGCGGAGGATGAACTTGGGCGTGGTGTTCTGGAAATTGACATTCTCGCTGTGCGTGTAGGAGATGGGCACCGTGTAGACCAGACTGGCGTTGGCTCCATCGTTCTCCTTCAGCAGGAAGCGCTTCTGAGTGAAGCGGACCTGGTTCTCGGAGACTTCCAAGTGGATAACCGGGTAGCCCACCTGCGTGGTGAAGCTGTCAAAGATTTCCTGGGAGCTGGAATTGAAGCTGGAATTTGGCCAGAACTGCTGCCAAGAGCTCAGCAGGTACTGAGGATACGATGGCAGGTAGGAGCTGTGGAGAGACGGTTGCCCTTGTGTTAAGTCGACTTCCGATTGTGGTTATGGAGGAGAATACTCACTATTTGACGAGATACGCCTGCAGGGCCTGCTGGAAGAAGTCCTCGCCCATGGTGTGCTTGATCATGCGGATGAAGGATGCTCCCTTGTTGTAGGAGATGCTGTTAAACATGCGGCTAAGATGGGCCGGGGTGTAGGTGTTCTCATCGGTCAGCGGATTGGTGGCATTGGTCGAATCCATGGCCATCACCGACTGGACCTGATCCACGACGAACTGCTTCTCCAGGTCCCACTCCTTCTCAACGAAAGCGGTGCCGAAGTACTGGAAGTAGCGGGCGAAGCCCTCGTTCAGCCAGGTGTAGCTCCACCACTGGCAAGTGACAAGATCGCCGAACCACATATGAGCCTGCTCATGGGCCACCACGGCGGCAATGGACTGGCGCGAGGCCAGGGTCGTGGCTGACTCATCCACCAGAAGACTGCGCTCCCTGTAGGTGAGCAGACCCCAGTTCTCCATGGCTCCGGCCGAAAAATCGGGAATGGCGGCCATGTCCATCTTGTCGTTACCCATGGAATAGTAGTCCAGGTTCAGGTACGTGCCCATCTCCTTGAGGATCTCCTTGCCCACATTGTAGGGGTACTGTGTCTGGGTGTAGTACTCGGGACGGGCCAGGACTCCGAAATCGGTGTCCTTGCGGGCGGTGAACTCGGAAACGATGAAGGCCAGGATGTAGGTGGACATAATCGGCGTGGTCTTGTACACATCAACATAGTAGCCTCTGTTTGGGCGTAGGAGACAGTGAGTTGGGTCCAAACTAAGGACTGGGTTAGCTTACTCTGTGGCATGGGGATAGGATCCAATGAGACGCGTGTTACTGGCCGTGTTGAAGGTCCTGTGGCGGATCAAAGTGACATCGAACCTGGCCTTGAACTGGGGCTCATCGAAGCTGGGGAAGGCACGGCGGGCGTGGTGGGTCTGGAACTGAGTGGATCCGAGCCACCTGCAAAGAGATCGATCCTTTTAGAATCCAAGGAACACTTTAATGTAAAGCATGGAACCCACTTGGTCACATTGTTGTCGTCCACGTAGTAACTGCGATAGAAGCCGTGCATGTCGTCCTCCATCAGACCGGTGTACACGAAGTGCAGGATATAGCTCCTACCGGCCTCCAGATTGGCGGCGGTGGTGAGCTTCACAATATCCGCATCCGTATCCGTCACATTGACAGCATTAAATTGGGTGGCCGTCGGAGTGGTGGTCACTCCATCAGCGGGCTTAGCCCAGTACTCGGAGACCGAGTACGTGAGATTTTTCGAGTGCAGGTGGACGCTGTTGGTTGCCGTGCTGGAAACCACCTCGATAAAGACCTCACCGTCGAAGGTGAATCGCTTGGTGCCATCGGTCTCCAGGAGGTAGGGCCTCAGGGTGATGTTGTAGTACGACGGCTTGATGATCTCCTGCAGGCGGTAGTCCTGCAGCGTGGTGGCTAGGGTCACAGGCGGCTGAACATCCTGGACCAGCTGCCGGGTGCTGGCGGAAGCCAAGGACACACAGGCAGCCAGGAGGAGAGCCACTCGCAGGGCGAACATTATATCTAATGGGAATCGTTTGAAAATATCTTTAGAGTGGGAATTTTGTAAGGTTTTTATAGGAAGAGCGCCTGATATTTATGCCTTAATGGAATGGCATAAAAAATACGCTTTTCGAATTATAATCGTCAATTCATAATTATGGCCTTGATAAAATCTGGCTATATCTAAATTAGATTATACTTTTTTATAACGATAATAGACCAATATTGCTTCACAACTAGTTGTATTTCTCCTTATAAAAACTTAATATCAAGGCGAATAATAATGTATATATTTAGAGAAGTAATTCAAAAGGTTATTCCAACAAACTATCCTTGAAATTTAGGCACTTTACGATAATTCCTTATGAAGAAACAACTCTTTTCTTTTAAATATTCCCATCTCATTGGAAATATAGTTAAAATCAGTTATATTTTTTTCTAATTATCTTTCAACGATCGAATTTCACCAGAGTCTGGATCTTCACTTATATAACTTCTAACACACGGACACTCACTTTTTTCACAGGGCTCGATCACGGACCCGGGACTAGAATTGGTATTTTGCACGCCACTCGGCACGCGATTCGAATCGACAACTAAACGCTGGCCAATTCGGATCCCGTTTATATGGTACTTGGCCCGTTTCAGACTTGGCCCTTATCAGTGGCTTATCTACAGCCTTTAGCTTTTTATTTCGGCCCAGATAATGTTGGCCCGTTCTATAGATTAAGCGCGGCGATAAGGACTCGGGCGGTGATTTACACACTCCGCCATCGGCCACCGATGGAAGCCGTCGAATATAGCCAAGAATATGCCAGACGATGGCATAACATTTGGTTTCCGCTGCACTGCTTGTTTTGTGGAAGCGTCGCCACTTTATGATGCACTGCCTCCGCCAATCTTATCGAGCGTGATTTGCAGTCTTATTCTTTAAACAAAGTAGCTCGAGGGGACAGTTGTTGTCTCTTGTATCACACTAACTTATCAATCGGTCTTGGATTTATTTCGTCGATTGAATTTATGTGTTATAGGATTTTATTAAGTGGATTATAAGCAAGGTTTTTTGGTCTTCATGAAATTAAAATTATATATATTTGAAGTCTAGTTTTACTTGCAGCAACAGATTTGTAAGCTTAAAGTAAAGCCAACAGGTTTTACAATTGTATGTTGGGGTTAAGGAAAGTCACATAAAATTGATAAAAACAAATTAATAATGTATTTAAAGAGGGAATTTTTAAGGAGATTCAAAGTACCCTTTTAAAGGTTTCAAAGAGTTTAAAGATGTTTAATAGTTTTTTAAGTCAATTTTAAGAAGATGTTAGAAAAGTTTAAAGGAATTTGAATAATTAAGATATTAATTAAATACTATTCTACAGCGGATATTTTAAAAAGCATTCGCACAATTTTTTGTACTCAGACGTTTTTTAGATGGCTTTTATGGCATTAATTGACCATTTTCATAAGTTTATATTATAATAAAAACACACTTAATTTATGACCCAATTAAAAGAATGTACGACCGGTTTCAAAGACTTCCGCTTTAGGTGCTTTAAAAAACATAACATTTTTTTTAATTCTGATATCAGTTTAAATCAACATTTACCAAGAACACAAGGTGACCGAAACAATAGTCTATTAATCAACAATTATCAATTTTATTAAACAAACAACCATAATCGTTTGCAACTAGATGTCAATCTCTTAGGCAGCACTTCAAAAATACAAAGTCCCGAGCGATATAGATAATTAAAATCAAATTATCTATAATTCCAAACAAACTAATAAATAAGATAGAGTTTCCAATGACAGACCTCGATCTCTGGCTTATTTATTGGCCACTACAGGTGATAAGACATATTTTCTTGTTCAAAAAATATTAGCAAAGCTCGGGCTTCTGTTTTAATTTTAAAAATCTATAAATTAATATGGGACTTAAGTCGTTCCATTCTTGTATATATATAAAAGCTTCAGTCGATGGATTTCGTTGCCAAGGCCATGATTAGCGCTTTCGGCTGATTACGGATATATTTATGGCCAGCTCATGGGC
The DNA here is from genome assembly GCA_008042585.1 of Drosophila punjabiensis. Taxonomy (NCBI): domain Eukaryota; kingdom Metazoa; phylum Arthropoda; class Insecta; order Diptera; family Drosophilidae; genus Drosophila; species Drosophila punjabiensis. The sequence continues at coordinate 34,224 of VNJR01010785.1, forward strand.
GAACGTAAGAACTCTGTGCGGTTTCTCCGCCTTGGATGGGGGAATTTATGAGATCACCCCTCCTCGATCACGCAGGTTCATAAACCCACCGATAAAGCACCTAAGAGAACTGTAAATTCTCGGCCATAGCAAAAAATAAATGTCTTAGGGAATAATTGGAATTTATTGGAATTTATTGGCACACGGGTGCGAGGATCTACGACTAACTTAGGAGGCTACAAACAGGTTGGAATCTATGCCAGCTTGGCGACCAGGAGGCACAGGAGCACGGCAAGCAGGGAGGCTCCCAGGGCGGGGCTGCTGCTGCGGAAACCGGCGACCCAGGTCATCAGAGGATCCCGGTTGGCCGTCAGCCAGGCGGTGTTGGCATTCACATTGGCATCCACGCTGGCCTGCAGGGTTGAGGGCACGTAGATCGAATCCTTGACGGCGTCCACCAGCTTCTGGAGCTCCTCCTGCTGCTTGGCATTGACTGTGTAGGCCGAGATGCCCACGATGTCGCTGTACAGGGGATTCACACCGCCGAAGCCGGTGTTCAGCTGGGCGTACTCCTCCCAGTTCTCCAGGAGGAACTCAATGGAGGCCAGCAGACCCACCTCGCCGCGCGAGTAGGCCGGGCTGAGCAGCGTGATGCGCTCCTGGACGCGAAGGCTGTTGGTCTGGTCAATGCTGCTGGACACGAACTTCTCCAGCAGCGTGGCATCCTGGGAGCAGCCCAGGGCGGAGATCAGCAGGCGGCGTTCGGCCTGGTCGTTGGAGTTCATCAGCTTGTTGTAGACGAAGTCGAAGATCTTGGAGTCGGCCTGCCTGAGACCGTTGCAGTAGACCTGCGACTGCAGATTGGGCTCGATGGCAGTGCCCTGCTCCACCAGCGCGGTCAGCTTGGCCTTGGTCTCCGTCAGACAGCTCGGGACACCGACCAGACAGGCGATGTTGATCACAACGTTGCGGGTGAACTTCACCAGATGGTGCTCACCGTGCAGGTCATTCACTCCGAACTTGTCGAACTGATCGCCCACCAGCTGGGCCACGTAGAACTGGAAGTCGCCGTAAGCCTCATCCGTGCTCAAATACCGGTTGAACAGGGTGATCACCGTGTTGGCAGCAGACCACGGCGAGTACTTGTCCTCGTGCGGCAGGTAGGTCAAGAGCTGGAGCAGCGTTGCGTGCTCCACACGGCCGCTGGTGACGAAGCGGTACAGATCGTTGATGAACTGGGCCCGGTTCCGGGGATCGATGGTGTGCGGACGCGTGGTTAGGGTGTTGGTGATCAGCTGCCAGTTGCGGGAGTCGTAGTTGACGCGGTAATAGAAGACGGACTTCTTGTTCAGCACCAGCCAGTTCTCGCTATCCAGCTTGGCGTCGACGACCAGCTCGGAGGTGTTCAGCAGGTAGTGGGAGGCCTCCGTGTTCCGGAAGTCATTGTTCGAGAAGTCGGCATAGTTGATGGGAACGTACCACAGCTTGTCGTTGGTGTAGTCCTTGTCGTTGGTGTACACTGACTGCTTGACGGTGAAGGTTCCCGCCTCATAGTCCCTGGTCACGGTCAGCAGCGGCACTCCGCCCTGGTTCGTCCAGCTGCTCATCATCTCGGCAACGGTGGCGGGCACGGCATAGTTCTCCTCGACGGCGGCCTTGGCGATGCCCTCGAACAGCTTGCTGGGATTGGCGGCAGTGTATTGGCTGCAGAGGGTGACCAGGTTAAGGATAAACTTCTAAAGATCAAGAGTCAGTCACTTACTTGTCCACCAGGTAGTTGTGCAGACCGCGCTGGAAGACCTTGTTGGTGAGGGCGTGGCGCCACATGTCCAGAACGGATCCGGCCTTGGCATAGGACACCGAGTCATACAGCAAAGAAATCTCTGAGGGCTTCTGGACGAAGTGGCTCATGGGACGAGCATTGGGGCTGGCATCGTTGACCAGAGCACTCTGGTAGGAGCCGGCATGGAAGGTCTGGAAGATGTCCCACTCGGGATAGGCCTGTCGAGTGAGAGCATTAGCTTCAGGACAAAAAGTCGCTAACCGAGGTATATCCTACCAGATCCACAGCCAGATTCTCGAAGAGGGTGGCAAAGCCCTCCTTGAGCCACAGGAAGCTCCACCACTCGATGGCCACCAGATCGCCAAACCACATGTGCGCATCCTCGTGCGCCTCAATGGTGGCAATGTTCGTCTGCGTGTTGATGGTCGAGTTCTCCGGGTTGTACAGCAGATACTCCTCACGGTAGGTGGCCAGACCCCAGTTCTCCATGGCTCCGGCGGCAAAATCGGGAATGCCAGCCTGATCCAGCTTGGGCAGGGCGAAGGGCACATCAAAGTATTCGGACAGACGCTTCTCCACCAGCATACCAGTGGTCAGAGCCCACTCCTGGTCGCCCTCGGTTCCCTTGCGGGAGAAGACGCGCTGCGGCAGACCATTCAACTCACCCTCGGAGTAGACGAACTCGGAGACGATGAAGGCCACCAGGTAAGAGGGCATGGGCACGGTCTTCTGGAAGGCGGTGACGCCAGTGCTGAAAAAGGGTGTAAAAATGCAGCGATTTAGTAAAAACTTAGAGATTTAAAAAAAAGGATTAGTAAGTGCTTTATATATATTTCCATATTCTGCCTTGACAAACTGCCATAAAAAATCATAAAATATTTTTATGGAATGCGATAGATGATAGTGTTCACGCGAACCACGTAGTATTTTATGGCATTCATAAACTATGTTTTTGATAAAGGAAAATCATTACGTCAAAGTAAGAGTTTCGTTTTTTAAAAACCAATTAAATACGTGATATTTTAAGTTATAGAACAATATACACATAGATATATTGACTATGACATTGGTTGATTTTGCTCTTAAGAATATTGCTTTATCGCATAATTGTAGAATTATATAACGACTTTTCGTGAAATATCGAGAAGTTAGAGACACATCGATATTTCCTGTTATCCCTATAAAGGATCACTTGTCCCTATGTGAATGATCCTTCGCATATACGGTAAGTATTCGATAAAAATAAACACAATTCCCAATCTTATAGATTATCCCCTCTCCGAATACCAACCTGGAGGCAGTGCTATCCACGGGCATGTTACTAATGGCATTGTAGCTGGGATCGTGCCTGATCGTAATCGTGAACTCGGCCCGCTTGGAGGGCTCATCGTAACAGGGGAAGGCGTGGCGGGCGTCAGTGCTCTCGAACTGGGTGGTGGCCAGGTACTTGGTAGCGCCACTCTCATCAGTGTAGGTGGACAGGTAGAAGCCTCCGTTGTCCGTGCGCAGGTTGCCCTCGTAGTTGATGGTCAGCACCCAGGTGGTGTCCTGGGGGAATGATAAACCCGTCTGGCTGAAGGTGAGGAACTCACGCTCCTCCTCGTACGAAAAGGTCAAGTCCTGGGCAGTGGCTCCAGTCACACCCTGCTGGATGATGCTGGCGGTGAAGTTCTCCAGCTGGCGGGCATGCACTACGATAGTAGAGGTGGTGGTAACCACCGACAGGGTGATAGCTACGGTGCCCGTGAACTTGGTCTCGCCCGTGTGGACATTCGTGGTCAGGCTGACGGCATAGTGGCTGGGAATAGTGTCGTTGGGCAGGCGATAGTTATCCTCATCGGCGAACGGGACCACGGCACGGGCATTGGGATTCTCCAGGAGCTGTCCGAAGTGCTCGAGGGGCGGGAAGGTGCGCACCACTGCCGCCTGGGTAACGGCGGAGATGGCCAGGAACACGGCCAACAGGATCGGGACGCGACTCATGGCGAAAGCGCGGCAAGACTGAACCGACCCACTCCGGCCGGCCACTTTTAAGCGAGGCACGTCTCCTTATCTGGGGACCAGGTATACAGATTACCCCAATCTTGGCCCGAAGTGTGTCGTCTGGCAGTGCTAAAAAGCCGCATTAGGCCGTAAATCAGCCATTCGATGGCACGACCACTACCCTTTGGATTCCTATCGTGACTTGGCCAATGAATAGGTGTATTTTCGCTATGGTTGGTAACAGCTAGCGGCTGAGATAGTGGCCAATAAGTGTGTTTCTTTCAAGATAGACACGCTGATAAAATCCCAAGTGGCAAACGTACTGCCCTTGATCTGATAAAGGTGCGTATTAGTGATACTTATTAGTGTAGATTTTCACATTTTCCATTCAGATCTGGGGTCTAGATCTAACCTCAGACTCTGGCTAACTTGCACTGACTTCCATTGAGATCTCAACAATTCAAGCACTGAAATTCCCCATTATAAAATCCACTCTTCTTTATGACCAAAATGTATGCCAGACTCTTATCTTAGCAAGAAAACAACTTTTATTTTCACAATCCAACACAGAACTACTTCTCTTTCAGTTGAATTTGAGTTCAAGCATACTCCACACTCTTGCTTATAACATAGGTGTGCACAACCCTAAATCATGATTACTAGAATGGACCCTTCAACAGTTGGTCTTGAGATAAAGAGCCCACCATTAATCTGAGGCGGATTACTCAGCGAAATGGCGGAAACTAAGCAATCAATTGACCATTCTGGTAAAAACCCAGAGGTTAATGGAATGAAAAGTGTTTCAGGTTGGTTTAAACTCCACGACTAGAATGATCCTGTTCTTGAACCTTCCAATATCAATTAAAAACGAACTGATATGAGCACGTGAACTCCATAAACCATTCCCGGAACGCTGTAAATATCCACTTCATACTCGAATTTCGTCCTAAGCCCATCTATCAGTGTACTTTATCGGCAATAACGCTATTCCCAGAACCAAGATAAGATTGATCGGGCCACTAAGGCCATAAACGTATCAATCCACAGTAATCACTGATTTCACAATCCCATCTTGGGAAACTTTGAGTCCCCTACACTGGGGGAATCCAATACCCGAAATCCATAGAGATGGCAATCAGTTATGACTCACGTTATTCTTTATTTATGGGTCCTACAATATGTATATAATACTTGACCACAGGACTTAGTCTAAAATAGTTGCGACAGGAGCAGGGCCAACGCACTGATCAGGATCGTGGCGAGGGGCACTGTTAAGGCGCCACTGCCATTTTCCCTGAAATGTTCCTCAATCCAAGTGAATGTAGCATCGCGATGCACATCCAGCCAGTCAAAGTTCGACTGGATTCGGGAGTCGATGACAGTGTTCAGATCATCATTCAGATAGGTGGGTTCCTTTGACTTCACCTCATCAACCAGGGTGTTGAGCTAATAAAAGGTTTAAGTCATTCATTATAAAAGATCTTTCTCAGTTAGAGTACTGGTCACTTACCCTTGTCCTCTGATTCTCGCTGACCACATATAAGGCGATTCCCCTCAGAGCCGCGTCGAGTGGCTTTCCGGTCTCCGATAGTTTGGCGTATGCGTCCCAATTGGTCTCGAGGAACACCAGACTGGCGGTCAAACCGTCCTCACTCCTGGAGTACGCTGAGTTCAGCAGGGAAGTGCGTTCCGAGTAGCTCAAGCTGTTGGCAGTGTCCAAGGACAGGCTCAGGAACTCAGCTAGCTGGTCAGCCTTTCCAGAGCAACCCAGCGACGAGATAAACAGGCTACGATCCGTGGCGTCCGTTGAAGAGAGCAGATCCGACCTAACCCGGCTGTAGAGCTCAGACGAAGGGGATCGCAGACCGGCACAGTAGGCCTGAGTCCTCAGAGTGGGCTCAATGGCAGTTCCGTTGAAGAGGAACTCCGAGAGCTTCTTCGAGGACCGGGTGTGGCAGTCCACATATCCCACCTGGCAGCCCAGGCTCACGGTGATGATGCGCAAGTAATTGTTCAGGTAATGCTCGCCGGGAATCGCGTTCACTCCAATCTTGTCGAAGACGGGTTCGATCTGGCGCTGCACGAAGCTTTTGAAGTTGTAGTACGAGTCATCGCCCCGCAGATAGCGATCGAAGACAGTCAGAATGCTGTTGGCATTCGACCAAGGAGCGTATGTCTCCTCGTTCTTCAGATAGGTGAGCAGGTTGAACAAGATCCTGTGGCTCAGCCGACCCGTGTTCACAAAGAAATAGGCATCGAAGAGCAGCTGGGCGCGATTCCTGTGATGGATCAGCCAGGGCTCGGTGTTGAGGACATCGGTCAGGAGCAGGTAGTTCTGCTCGTCGTACAGGGTGCGAATGTAGCTGGATTGCTGCTTGTTGATCAGCAGCCACTCACTGCTGGACACCGGGACATCCGTGATCGTGGTCTCTGTCACATTGAGCAGGTAATGCGAGGCGCTAGTGTTCCGGTAATCCGGATTGGAGGCCGTGGCGAAGTTGATGGGCGTGTACCAGGTGGCCGTATTGCCGCTATCCTTGTCAGCCAAGTAACGCTCCTGCTTCAAGGTGATGGCGCCCGAATCGTAATTACGGGTCACGGTAACCAGAGGATAACCCGCCTGATGGGACCAGCTGCTAAAGATGTTGTCCACAGACGTGGGCAGTGCCAGGTTGTGCTCATTGGCCGCCTCTTGGAAGGAGGCAAACAGATCCCACTCATCGCAGGAGGTGTATTGGCTGGTTAGGAGCGAATTAGCTAGTATAAGAGGGGGTTACTTGACAGAGTAATACAGGATACACTTACTTCTTGGTCAGGTACTTGTTCAATCCGGAGCGGAAGACCTTGTCCGACCAGGCGTTCTTAAACATGTACAAAACACTGGCGGGCTTGGCGTAGGAAAAGGTGTTGTACCTATTAGAGATCTCGCTTGGCGTCTGGACGTAGTGTGTCATGGGAACGGCGTTAGTCAGGGCGTCGTTTTGCAGAGCACTGTTGTAGTCCTGCACGTGGTAGATCTGGTAGGTGTCCCACTCGGGGAAGGCAATGTCGTTTGACTCGTAGGAGAATAGCGTGGCGAAGCCTTCCTTAAGCCACAGATAAGTCCACCATTTCACGGACACCAGATCGCCGAACCACATGTGCGCGTACTCGTGTCCAATGATGTTGGCAATGCTCGTCTTAAGGTTTATCGTCGAGTTCTCCGCGTTCCACCACATGTACTGTTCGCGATAGGTGGCCAAGCCCCAGTTCTCCATCGCTCCGGCAGAGAAGTCGGGAATGCCAGCCTGATCCAGCTTGGGCAGGGCGAACGGCACTCCAAAGTATCCAGCAAGACTGGACTCCACCACCAGGCCAGACCATAAGGCCCACTCCTGCTGATCCTGCTTACCCTTGCGCGAGAAGACACGCTGACGCAGGCCATTGAGCTCGCCAGTTGTGGACTCGAAATCGGAGACGATGAAGGCTATCAGGTAGGTAGACATCTTGGGAGTGGTCTGGAAGACTGTGACACCAGTGCTAAGGGAGAAATTAGAAGTTAGTTGTTAGAATTGTTTGTTCTCAGGGTGCACTCTGCGTATGAGTAATGCACCTCATCGCTCATACGCAGTGGTGTACCTATTGAAATTAAAATTGTTTCCGTAATACTGAACCCAACACCAACCTGGAGGCTGCCTCATTTACAGGCATATTGCTCACAGCCGTGTAGCTGGAATCGTGGTGGATGGTAATGTTGAAGGTGGCTCTCCTGGCAGGCTCATCATAGCAGGGGAAGGCGTGCCTGGCATTGGTGCTCTCGAACTGTGTGGTGGCCAGGTGGCTGCAAATATCAGGGATAAAAGTTAATAATTTCAATTCAATTTCACAAACAAGAATCACCTAATTGGAGCATATTAAGATAAGCACGACTCTATAGGCCGATAGGGAATTAAACGTAATCAAGTACAATCGACCTTTATAGTGTGATAAGAACTCGTACTAGGCACAATTTAAGTACAAGTGAGTACGCCTTGAACTAATCTCATAGAGGTTCCACTTACTGCACTGTGCCATCGTCGTCCGAATAGCTTGAATAATAGAAGCCGCCCATGTCGGAGCGCAGGAAGCCGGTATAGTTGATGGTCAGAGTCCAGTTTGTATTTTGCGCAAAGGACACCGTGATGTCCGCTGATGAAAAGGTGAGGAATTCGCGCGTTGAGTCGTTCGTAAAGATGAGTGGAATCGCCACGGGCAGGGCCACATCACGGCTGATAATCTCGGCTGTGAAGTTCCAGGTCTGACGATAGTGCAGCTTGATTTCGCTGGTATCCTCCAGCACCTGAAGATCGATCTTGACGGTGCCGTTGAACTCCCTGACTCCGCTGTGCACATTAGTCCAGAGCTCCACGTCGTAGGCCTCCGGGGCCGTGTTGTTCGGCAGTCGGTAGTTTCCCTCGCTATTGTCATCCACGCGGGGACTGGCACTGGCGTATTGGATAGCTTCCGCTCCCTTGGTCTCCAGCTGGACACCGTCAATGTCCAGGGACTGCGGCAGGATCAGGCGTGCCTGCAGGCTGCCCACTGCCAGGAGCAGCAGGACACACGAGTTTAGCAGCCACCTTGCCATGTTGGCTGCTTAGCTATTTGCTAATTGAATGGCCGCCGCGCTGCGATGGCTTATTTATGGACTAGACCATATCTAATCCTGAGCGGCGGTCGCTATAAAGATTGTTGCGCAACTCTCGATAAAACAGGCACTACGCCTGTTATTGGCCAAGAGTGCACTGGGCCAAGTCAAACAAACCGATTAATTAGGTTGTAAAACGTTTATTTATCGGGCGGTTCGTAAAGGTCCTCTCAAGTTAAGGGGCTCAACTAGGCCAAGTTCCTCTGGGGATCTTAATTGGTATTGAGAGGGGAATCACTATTCAAATGATTCAGTAGCCAGATCCTTATCGTTGGCAGGATAAGGGTCGCTATTGCTATTCTATTAATATTGGCTAATAGGTCTAAACTCAATTGCGCCGTAAATTGCTAGGTTATCGGTGTGTCTGAGACGGCACTGGAAAAGTGCAAGTTGTTAAGGCAATAAACTAGGAAAATACACAAAAGCTATAAATTCACTTATAACCGTCTAAGAGTGTAGCCTTTAATGAAGAGTAGTTCGATTATAAACAAATATAATATACATTTTATAAGTAGATTAATAAATATTGACATTGCAGTTAAAGGAAATTGAAGAAAGCAATCATTGCTCTGGTGAAAACCCCTCAAGTTTACCCTCAACAATATCTTAAAGCCATAAAAATATATCACAGATCAGATGACCATTTACTGTCTACGACTTTCAGTTTTTGGACCTTCTTATCGATTCCCCTCAAGACCCATCGTCTAGGCCCAATCGATATACCTTATCGTTCATCCTAGAAGTCGTGGGGAAAAGCTCTTTTCCCGCCACCCATTGATAATGCCGGCATGACTTGAATCTTGTCTTGTTCTAGTGGAATTAATTTATTTATAATTGAGCTTGTACTTAAGTAGTCTCTTAGAGTAGTGCCAGTTGGCAATCATCTGTAGAACGAAGCATCTATGGACCGCAAGGCACTCCGCACCACCCGAGTGGCGTCCTTGAGGATGCCCTGCGGTCGGCTGGAGCCATTGGCCACGCTAAGCGAGGCGGCCAGCATGGCATCGCTTTTGGCGGCCTCTGGAGGAACTTCGCTTATCAGCCAGTTGTGGATCTGCTGCTGGAACTTATCCAGGAAGTTTTCGCTGATCTTTCCCTTTTTGCCCACTAGCACCGAGTTGGACTCGATCAGGTGCTCGCTCGCGCTTAGTGCCTCCAACTCCATGTGGCTGGCAATGGCCTGGCGAAGCCTCTCAAACTGCAAGGAATTAATCATGAATAAATATATAGTTTTTATATAGACTCTGCTCTCACCTGAGGCCTCTGCTGCCTGGGCACGAACTCGGCGATCTGGTTAAAGTGCTCCACGAAATTGGGCGACCGGCAGAGCAGCTTGTAGTTGCGATCGATGTACTGCCAGATGACAGGCCTGGCCGCCAGGTTGGACTTGTAGACGTAGGACAGATACATCATGGCCTCCGGATCACTTAGGATCAGGTGCGTGGAGTTCTCGCCCAGCAGCACCTCCAGGTAGTAGAGCAGGTGCCGGTGGCTCTGAGTGCAGCGCAGGGAGTAGATCATGTCGTCGTAGTAGACCGTGTTCCTGTCGGCGGCCTGCATCATGTCGATGACAGCGTAGAAGTCTCGGTCGCTCAGGTATTTGACGCCCATGCACAGAACCGTGTCATAGGTGGCATAGTAGTCCAAGTCGTTGGTCAAGTTGATCTTCTTGAAGATGTACTCCTTGGCCAGCCGGCGGGTGTACTCCAGGCATTCCTGGGAATCGGCCACACAGGCCATCTGCAGAATCACCTGGCCGGCGTCTAGGGCGCTATTCGAGACATGTTCCGTTGCCGGATTCAGGAACATCCGATGAAACATTGGATTGACCAAGCGGCGCACGAACTCATTGAACAGACTCTCCGAGGCGGTGCCGAACAGGTTGCGCCGCAGGAATTCTATGGTGTCCGCCACCTGGTTCCACGGCAGCATATCCTCCTCGTACTCCAAGTACTTCAGCATCTCGAAAAGCACGTCGACCTGCTCGATCTCGTTGTGCTCGATGAGGGGCTTCAGGTCCCGGAAGAGGGCAGCCCTGTTAACCGGATGGATGAGCGAGTGGTTCGCTTGCAACTGTCGGGCAATGGCCCTCAAGTTGTCCGTGTCGTAGTGGACATGGTAAAAGCCCGTCTGCTGCTTGTTCACGATGATCCAGTCCCTTCCTCCCAGCTGCAACTTAAGATCCTCCAGGGTCACGGAGTACTGCGACTGCGGTGGCATGAACAGATCCACCTGGGTGTCCTCAAAGCTCGGCGTCTGGGCCGTAGCAAAGTTCAGGGGTATCCACCAGAGCTCGTCCTTGGAGTGTATTGATCTCTGGTTGAAGGTAATGGAGTTATTCTCGTAGTTTCTTGTGACCAGCACAATGGGCATCCACTCGCTGTGCGTCCACGACAGCATGATGTCCCGTATCTGAGAGGCCCACACCTGGTGGGAGAAGTACTCGTCCTCCTGCAGCTCCGCCTGCAGGGCATCGAAAAGGTTCAGCTCGTTGGCCACGCTGTAACGACTAGCCGAGGGAGAGAGGGAAGAGCGAAGGACTTTGGCTCATGAGTTCCAATTGACCAGTTCGAGGGATAGGTCACCATTACTTACTATTTCTCCAGGAAGCGGCTGATGGAGCGCACGAAGACCTTCTGGCGGAAGGCGTGATGGAACATCTTGATCACGCAGGCCGCTCGCTTGTAGGTGATAATGTCGAAGGCCGCCATGATGTCCTTCTCCTTTTCCACGTACGAGGACATGGGACGGACGTCGAAGAAGCTGTTGTAGCTGTAGGCGCGATCCGCCTCATCGGCCACGAACATGTCCATCACCTTATCCTCGGGATAGAGCTGAGGGAAGAGTTCAAAGCTATATTTATAATTTGTTCAGCCACAAAATATGCAACATTAAATATATTTAAGAGTTAGTTATTTAAGCATTTAAATTGCTCAATAATATATATTTCCTGGCTTAGTTCTTACCAAATCTGTAATCACATAGCTAAAGTACGTGGCAAATCCCTCGTTCATCCAGGCATAAGTCCACCACTCGGGCGATACCAAGTTGCCGAACCACTGGTGAGCAATCTCATGGTTCTGGGTGATCTTGTCCATCACCCGCTTGTGCATATCCGCAGAGTCCAGGTGCAGCAGATTGGCCTCCTTGTATGTGATCAGTCCCCAGTTTTCCATGGCCGCCCCGTAGTTCTTCTTCAGCGCCACATGATCCAGCTTCAGGAGCGGATAGGATATGCCAAAGTAATCCTCGAAGGCAGCCACCGTACGCACTGCATTCTTCAGGGCACTTTGGCCCTTCTCCTTGGTGCTCGGCGGGGAGTAGATGCTTTGCGTGACTCCTCTGAAGGTCTCCGAAATTCTCTCGAAATCGGAGATGACAAATGCCATCAAATAAGTGGACATGGGTGGGGTTGTGTGGAACAACGTCGTTGTCAAGTCGCTGCCATAAAATAGGAGAAAATGTTATATTAATTTAAATTTTAAAATTAAACTTAAAGCTTACCCGTGAGAATGGACTTCCTTGACTGGCATATTGGATATGGCCGTGTGACTACTGCCATGTGTTAGCTTTATGCTGAAGTTGGACTTGAATCCGGGCTCATCATAGCAGGGAAAGATCAGGCGGGCATATGTGGGCTCCGATTGGGTGGCAGCTACATATCTGTTGTATAAGAATTAAGATTTAGAAATTTATATATATTTTGATAAATTAAAGGTTTAACGATACTAATTATCCTGAAATAGGATGCTTATGCCATGGATAATGGTAAGAAATATTCAGTTCGAGGAAGATGTTCAAAAAAAATTATACACCTTTGTGAACATTCTTAATATTGACATCCATATTATTTTATTTTATTAAGAGCTTACAACTTAATTCTAGTTAACTGAAAGGTTAAAGAAGCTAGAATTATATATTTGCAATTCTGATAAGCATTTCTTTGTAAGCATTATTTATTAAATGTATATTTCCTAAGAAGTTACAAAATCAAATTAATTGTGCGCAATTTTTGTTCAAGTAAGTATTGGGATTGAAAATCTGATTTTTATTCCCTATAATATAATATTTATCTAATTTTATTATTATAAAGTACTTTCTGCCCAATGAACACAAAATATATTAATTAAAACCTTGTTTCGCTTTATAATTTAATGAATGAAATCGAATACTACCCACAGTTGCTAGTATTCCTAATCAGCCAGACTTATCAAATTTATGAATATTCACAGATAATTACTTGTTGCCAAGTGTACTCGACGTCTGCCTATTAATAACATATAATTAAACAATATCATTTCAGGCCAAAAAAACCCAAAATCCCAATTCCCAGATCGTTGAACGCTAAGCAAGTAAAAAAATTAAGAAAAACCAGTTGGAGCCTGCGGCTGCCGGAGTGATCAATCACGACGAGAACCAGCTCCCCCACTCTCCGGGGTTCCGAGGAACAAACCGAGCTCATTATTTTGTGAGTATATTTGCTCATAAATAATGGGTGATGCGAATCGGTTGCCCAATTGAAATGAAAGCAAACCCAGGGTCTCGGTTACGCCGAAAGTTAAATAAAAACACTAAGTAAATACGCCGCTTAGGTTTTCTATCTATCGGAGGAAGCGATAAGCCGGGGCTCCCAGATTGTGCGTGGACACAGAGTCATGCCCCGTTTATAAAGAATCCCCCCATTGAGAACTCTCACTCTGTCGCATTGTTTACATCGTCACCCCGGTGACGCGGTCCCTATGCCATATGGCATGGGTCTGTATACTATAGGG
>VNJR01010788.1:0-13345 GCA_008042585.1 Drosophila punjabiensis
GCCAACGGATTGCTCGCCCCGAGCGTATTGAGTTACTATTTATTATTTGACTTTCCCTTTCCCGCGACAGTTGCGTGAAGCGCAGAATTACTCGCTGACCTTCATCATAGCACGCGACCCCTTTGAACGGCTGTTGAGCGCCTATCGGGACAAGATGGTGTTCGCCCTGCCCTACTCCTTCCACGATAAGTTGGGACGCAGTATTGTGCGTAATTATCGTAAGAAGGTAAGTACATGGTCTGGTCTACTTGAATTTAATTACAATATTCTTAAATTTTCCCCAACAGCCCGCGTTGGCAAACCGTGCGGCCAACACGAAGTTTCCGTCGTTCCCCGAGTTTGTCCACTGGCTGCTCGACCAGGTGAAGCGGGGCAGCTTCATCGACATGCACTTCGTGTCGGCCACCTCCTTCTGCACGCCCTGCCTCATCCGGTTCGACATGATACTGAAGTTCGAGTCGCTGGCGGAGGATCAATTATATCTAATCGAAAAGACTGGCCTGAAGCGGGTGATAGCGCCCGTGTGGCGCAACATGGGCAAGGGCCGCAAGACGCACGAGCTCCAGCAGCAGTTCTATGCGCAGCTGACCCGCCAAGAAATGCTGGAGCTCTACGAGTATTACAAGTAAACAAGCAAATACATATTTGTCTGTAATATATTTTTAAAACCCGTTTTATTTTTGACAGATACGACTTTGAGCTCTTTGACTACGACATCCAGGAGTATCTGCAGGTGGCCCGGCCGGACGTGGCCGATAGTCCGGCGAGCACAAAGAATTAGCCCCGGCTATGAATCTTAGACTTTGCTAAATAGAAAATACCAATGAATCAAGTTCAACGAACTCACATATTAGCCGTCACAGTACGTAATTGCAAATGTTGATAATACTGAAGGAAAACAATAATAAACTTAACTATATTTAAATGAAACTTTCGTCTCTGTCTTTGTTTTAAGTACTTCAAGTACGTGTTTCAAGTATGTGTCTTTATTCCAATTGATTAATTATTAATCTATCGGTATATTTATTTGTATATTCTTCTGTTTCTCAATGTGATGTCGATGGTGTTTCTCAAGAGCGTGGATCTTAATAAAGGTACAAGTGCAGTGGGAACACTTTTGCGGTCGTTCCCAGTGTGAGCTCGAAGATTGCTTAACTGGAGGAGATATGGTGGCTCTTCTTGATGGTTTGCTAAGTCTCCCAATAGTTTTGGGCAAGGTGCAGGCAAGTCTCAAAGGTGTTTTTTGGGGTAAAAATCGCCTTTAGAAACAACATTTTGAATGCACTGGAAAATCAGGTAGGCGACTGAGATCTATTTTTCCGGCACTGTCAAATATGTTGAACATAACTGGCGAGGTTTCCAGGCATTATCTAAAAAATATGTATATTCCAAGTTATAATATGTACATATAAAGGTCGTAACAGTGATTTATTTACTTACACTTCCATTTCCTTTACTATTACATGCTTAGCTTTAAAAAGTCCTTAACTTTAGTTGCAATATATAATTTTTCGGAACCATTTAAAATACATTTCCTTACTTGGATTCTCTCTCCAGCTGGCAGAACGTCGATATTAATCTCTACATTACTTACATACTTAATTAATAGTTTTATTAGATGCATAGTTAATTTAATTTAATTAAACGCCTTTTTTATTTTTTAATTCTAAAGTCTTGCTATTTTACATTTTTTAAAATTTAATACCGCAGCACATATCGATACTGCCGATAGTTGCCCACCAACCGTCTTATCGATAGCGACAATCGGCGTTTTGACAGCTCTATCACGTAGACGCCGAAAACGCGCAATTTTTTCGTCCGGCGGAATTTGCAAATGCGATTTTTATTTGTAAATTAAGTTCAACTGGAGCATTTCAATCGCAGTTACCGTCAACGAATCCGGCAGCAAGATGTCAAGCTTTGTGCTGGATAAGGAGGCATTTGTGCGCCGCGTTAAGCGCCTCTACACGGAATGGAAGGTAGGTTTGTCCGTCCGTGTGTCTGCCGGGCTTTTGTGTCTGCTTGCAGGAGCCGCCTCGAACACATGGAGACTTTTACCTATAGCGAAGATAAAGTGTATTAAAAATTATGATGAAATTCGCTACTTTCTCGGGAGAAAAATGCCCAGGCAGCCGCCGTGTTAGGTTAGGCGCGAAAGATTGCTATCTGTGAAGTGTGTCTATCATGCCATGAGATTCTACAGCGTTTTCTGCTTCTCTTCGTTCTTTTTCAGGCTCCCAGCATCGGGCACGACGACGCCCTGAGCAATTTGGACTGCATCATGAGCGTGGTAGGCGCCGACGAGGATGTGATCTACTCCAAGTCCATGGCCCTCCAGCTCTGGCTCCTGGGCTACGAGCTAACGGACACGATCTCCGTGTTTGCCTCGGACGCGATATACTTCCTGACCAGCAAGAAGAAGATCGAGTTCCTGAAGCAGACGCAAAATATAAGCGAGGAGGGCGTTCCAGAGATCAAGCTGCTCGTGAGGGACCGTGTAAGTGTTGTCGCCCCTTAAACTCAACCTCAATCGTGTAATCAATCAATTTTCCCGCCCAACAGACGGACAAGGACAAGGGCAACTACGAGAAGCTGATCAAGGCCATACAGAACTCGAAGAAGGGCAAGCGTTTGGGCGTCTTTACCAAGGACGCCTATCCTGGCGAGTTCAGTGAGGCGTGGAAGAAGTCGCTGATGGACTCGAAGTTCGAGCATGTCGACATAAGCACAATCATTGCCTACTTGATGTGCCCGAAAGACGAGTCCGAGATAAATAACATACGCAAAGCCTCACTGGTATCCATGGACATCTTCAACAAGTATCTCAAAGATGAGATCATGGACATCATTGACTCAGACAAGGTGAGAGTTTGTTAGGTTAAGTTCCTCAATATCGTATTCATCGTGCTTTTTCCCACCCCACAGAAAGTCAAGCACACCAAGCTGTCGGATGGCTGCGAGTCGGCCATTGCCGAGAAGAAGTACACCAGCGGCTTGGATCCCCGGTTACTGGATATGGCCTATCCTCCCATCATTCAGTCGGGCGGAAACTACAGTCTCAAGTTCTCTGCCGCTGCCGATAAAAATGTCCTGCATTTTGGCGTGATTGTGTGCTCCCTGGGAGCTCGATACAAGTCCTATTGCTCGAATATATCGCGCACCTTCTTGGTCAACCCAACCGAGGCCATGCAAGAGAATTACACGTTTCTGGTAAGCGTGCAGGAGGAGATACTTAAGCTGCTGGTACCCAACACCAAGCTGTGCGAGGTATATGAGAAAACGTTGGCGTACGTAAAGAAGGAGAAGCCCGGCATGGTCGAAAATCTAACCAAGAGTTTCGGCTTCGCAATGGGCTTGGAGTTCCGGGAGAACTCCATAGTGATTGGGCCCAAGTGCCAGGCGCTTATTAAGAAGAATATGGTCTTCAATCTCCACGTTGGCATCTCCAATCTAACGAATCCCGATGCCACCGACAAGGAGGGTAAGACCTATGCCCTCTTCATTGGCGACACCGTACTCGTGGGCGAGCAATCGCCGGCCAGCGTGATGACCCCCTCCAAGAAGAAGATCAAGAACGTAGGCATCTTCATCAAGGACGACAGCGACGAGGAGGAGGAGGACGTGGATGACAAGAAGGCAACCCAGGAGGATAAAAGCACAGAGATTCTGGGACGAAGCAAGCGCAATGCCGTGATGGACTCGAAGCTGCGCAATGAGATCAACACAGAGGAAAAGCGCAAGGAGCATCAGCGCGAGCTGGCCCAGCAGCTAAACGAACGGGCCAAGGAGCGTCTGGCCAAGCAGGGCGACACCAAGGAGGCGGAGAAAGTGCGCAAGAACACAGTCTCCTACAAGTCCATGAGCCAAATGCCGCGCGAGCCAGAGGTCAAGGAGCTCAAGCTGTATGTGGACAAGAAATACGAGACCGTCATCATGCCCGTCTTCGGCATCCAAGTGCCGTTCCACATCTCCACCATCAAGAACATCTCGCAGTCCGTAGAGGGTGAGTACACGTACTTGCGCATCAACTTCTTTCATCCGGGCGCCACTATGGGTCGCAACGAGGGAGGTCTATATCCACAACCGGAGGCCACATTCGTCAAGGAAGTGTAAGTACCTTTAGATTTAGATTTGAAAGTGAAAATAGATTATGATCCTTGTATTCCCCTTTCAGAACCTACCGCAGCTCAAACGTCAAGGAACATGGTGAGGTCGCTGCACCGTCGGGAAATCTTAACAACGCTTTCCGGCTGATCAAGGAGGTGCAGAAACGCTTCAAGACCCGAGAGGCGGAGGAGCGCGAAAAGGAGGATCTTGTGAAGCAGGACACACTCATTCAGTCGCAGAACAAGGGCAATCCCAAGCTCAAGGACCTCTACATTCGGCCCAATATCGTCACCAAGCGAATGACGGGCAGTTTGGAGGCGCATACCAACGGTTTTCGCTACATCTCTGTGCGCGGCGACAAGGTGGATATCCTGTACAACAACATCAAGAGCGCCTTCTTCCAGCCCTGCGACGGCGAGATGATCATTCTGCTCCACTTTCACCTCAAGTATGCCATTATGTTTGGCAAGAAAAAGCACCTGGATGTGCAATTCTACACGGAAGTGGGCGAGATCACGACGGATTTAGGCAAGCATCAGCACATGCACGATCGCGACGATCTGGCAGCGGAACAGTCGGAGCGGGAGCTTAGGCACAAGCTCAAGACGGCCTTCAAAAGCTTCTGCGAAAAGGTGGAGGCGATGACCAAGTCGGTGGTGGAGTTTGATACGCCATTCCGCGAGCTGGGCTTCCCCGGCGCCCCATTCCGCAGCACCGTCACCCTCCAGCCGACGTCCGGCTCGCTGGTCAATCTCACCGAATGGCCGCCATTTGTCATCACCCTGGACGACGTCGAGCTGGTGCACTTTGAGCGCGTGCAGTTCCATCTGCGCAACTTTGACATGATCTTCGTGTTTAAGGAATACAACAAGAAGGTGGCCATGGTCAATGCCATTCCAATGAACATGCTGGATCACGTCAAGGAGTGGCTCAAGTAAGTCTTACTTTCGTCCTATCAAAGGGCCTGACTTTAACCGGTATATTCTTGGCAGCTCCTGTGACATTCGCTACTCGGAGGGCGTCCAGTCGCTCAACTGGCAAAAGATCATGAAGACCATCACCGACGATCCCGAGGGCTTCTTCGAGCAAGGCGGTTGGACCTTCTTGGATCCCGAATCGGGCAGTGAGGACGAGAATGAGACTGCCGAATCCGAGGAGGATGAGGCCTACAATCCCACAGATGCCGAATCGGATGAAGAGTCGGACGAGGATTCCGAGTACTCGGAGGCCTCCGAAGATGAGAGCGACGAAAGTGATGGTAAAAACATCCCATAAAGTCCAAAAATAGTTCAAACTAAAATAAATATTAACCATTTTACAGATGATCTGGGCTCTGATGAGGAGTCCGGCAAGGATTGGTCCGATCTGGAGCGCGAGGCCGCCGAGGAGGATCGAAACCATGATTATGCCACCGATGACAAGCCACGCAATGGAAAGTTCGAACCCAAGAAGCACGGAAAGAGTTCAAAGCACAGGTAAGACATTCACCACTTAGCTCCCCAATCTTAACTCAAGATCTCCTCCGTATTATATCTATATAAACAATATATCAAATCGTTCTTCACCATTTTTACAACCCCCCCCACCAACAGTCGCCGCGAACGCGAGGAGCAGCGATCGTCGTCGTCGCACAGTAAAAAGCATAAGTCGAACTCCTCCTCCTCCTCTTCGCATTTAAAATCCTCCAGCTCCAAACATGGCAGCTCATCTAGGTTTGTTAACGAAAGAACCCCGCCAAAACACGCATATAACAATATATCAAAATCATTTGGCCAAACGCAAGCGAATTTCACAATACATTTCACATTCACAAACACAATTTCTACACATTGAAAATTTATTATTTATTTTCGGGGAAAATTCTATAGAACATGAAGGGGTTTCCTTTTTTTCCAAATTTTTATTTGTTTATGGGTTTTAAATCGGAGCAGCCAAGAAATTGCTTTTTTAAATCTCTTCATAAAGTTGTGCATTTTTTTATTAGCAAATTTTACTTTATTTATTACTATTTATTATTTAATCTATGGCGTTTTCTGAGGCACTCGTTATAGGGTTGGAATATACTTGGGTTTGGTTTCATAATCTAGATCATAGATTTTATAAAAAACAAACACCACACACTCTTGCTTGCTTCAAAATTGTTCTAACCAAATTTCACTTCTCTGTGGCGAGTAAAAACTTGACATTAATAAAAAACAATATGCAATATCTTTAAAGCCCATCGAAATCATCATCGTCCAAGGATAAGTACCACAACCGTGACAAGCATCATTCCTCCTCGTCGTCGGGACACAAGAGCAGCAGCAAGGACAAGGATCGCAAACGTTCGCGGGACGACAGCCGCGATAATGGTCACAAATCGAAGAAGTCGCGTCATTAGAGGGACTCTTGCCTCTTATCGAATTACATATATATATATATTTTCAAACTTTCCTGTTATCATTGTCAGTCTGTTATGAGGTCCTCCCACACTCCTCCATTCACCCTTTTCACACTTTGAAAGTTGTATTACAAATTAAATATAATACGCGATTATACATTTATGTAATAAACTAAGATATAAGAACTACATCAGCAGCGGCTACTTGTTCCAGCTGCCGAGAAGGTGACGATAGGCGTGTACTACATCCTCATCCCCGCTGTCGCGACGCCGCCGCCGCCGACTTCCACCTCTTTGTGGTTGCTGCTCCTGCTGGTGGTGGTGATGCGAATGAGCGTGTGGACTTCCTGCGGCGGCTGCCACGCTTCCTCGCCTCTTGTGGGCATCGAACATGTTGCGGGTCTTGTTGATCGGATAGCGCATCTTGTTCTTTAACCAGGTGGTGAAGGCCCGTTCGTTGTCCTGCATCTTCTTGAGCTCCTGCTCGTTGCGATTGATGGTCTGCTCCATGGAGAAGCGCTGCTTGCGTCGCAACTGCTGCTCCCGCCGCTGCAGCTGCTGGGCACTCAGTCCGTACTCGGACATGTAGCCCGTGTACCGGGGCAGCTTACCCTGCAGCGAGTGTCGGTGCTCGCAGCAGATCTTGTAGTTCATCCGAACGGAGGGTGAGGTCGTCGACGCGGTGGCGGATGAAGGCGTGGGCGCGGGCTTAGGCCGACGACGAAAGCTGAAGCTCCGAGACGTGAAAAAAGACTTGGAAGTGGACTTGGGGCATTCCGAGCAGGATTGCCGCTTAGCTAGCCCGGTCAAGTCCTCCTGCTCCTCCTTCTTGTAGTAAATGCTCTGCTCGTTGAGCTCGAAGTCATCGGGTATGTAGCTGGCCACTATTATGGACAGATCATCCTCTTCATCGGCCTCGGCTGCAGGAGCTACCGGAGGAGGCGGTATAGCTGGAGCTTCATCTTGGACCCCAACCCCCGTTAGCCTGTCTATGGTGGCCTGCTCCTTGGGATCCAACGTCTTGTAGAGATTCTTGTAGGCATCGCGAAGCTTCTGGCGGGCCTCGTTTAGGGTTCGCTCCTCCTCCTCACAATCGGACTCGGTCAGCAGATTGGTGAGACTCTTCTGATCGGAATCATCGTGGTCAAAGTTGGAGATCGGCCTTACTTGGAACGGTGTGGCAACGGAAGCATCTTTTACGGGTGAGTCATCATCCAGATCTGCCTCATCCACGCCAGAGAAGTCGTCTTCATCTTCTTCCTCGACAGGCAGTGCCTCCTGGACAGCAGGCTGCGGAGAAACCTCAGTCAAGTCCAGGATTTCTTCGCAGATCTCCTCCTCAGCCTCCTCCTCCACCGGCGGTGGAGGGGTCTCCTCAACCGTTTTTGACGTCTCTGGAGTTGTAACAGGCTCCTCTTCAGCGATGGTCTTCAGTTTGAGCTGCGTCAACTGCTGCAGCAGCTCATCCGGCGGACTGGGGCTCTGGTCTTTCGCCGGCGGCACTCCCGTTGGCTCGTAATCCTCCAGATTTAGGGCAAACTTTACTTTGGTCACCTTGCCATTGCCATTAGCACCAGCGCCTGCACTCGCACCCTCTTCGTCCAGCGCAAAGAGCTCCTTGTTGGCCTCCTTGATCCTGTCCACAATGTTGTACTCGTTGACCGGCTTCAGAACTGCGGAATAATCCATGAGTAGGGACATGCTGCTGCTGCCAACATAGAGGGATCGACTTACAATAGACCTCGGCGTCCTCTCCGTCCGACTCCGGCTCGCGTTCGCCCATCTCTGCCAGCTGCGGGCACATCGATTGTCTTCCAGTGCCGTGATATTTTTAGACCTACGCGTTTTCGCGCTGCGATTTACGACGATTCACCAAACGGATAGGGATGTGCCGAAACTTTCCATTTCGTGTTAGGCAGCTGCTCACCCGCCCGCACCTATCCAAGTCTAATGAACTTGGACGGGGATGTGCACTCCAGACATTAGCAGCGGCTCCTCTGGGCCCCCGTCTGCACTCTACGCCACTCCCTACTGCGGTTATGGCTCTGCCATCCATGGTTTCAATGGCGCCCGTTGCCAGGCCACTCAGATGTCCCGTGTTTGATCGATGCCCGGTTGACAAATTGTCTCTTTCGCTGGTGAAGTTGGAGGCGGGACAATAGCGATGATACAGGTACAATTTTGTTGATAGGAGATAAATATATGTACCTATGTTATTTCGGTTTAAAAAAGGATCAAAAGTTTAGGGATCTCAAGCTCATTCTTTAAATTGATTTGAATAAACATTTTTTTTTATCAAATCAAAGTGTAAAAAGCCCATAAATCGGTAAAAAAAAATACATTACCATTAATTCAGAAAGCTCTGAAGTGTAATTCTTTTATAGGTTAATTCATTTTCATATTTAAAATATTTTTTTTTTAATTCAAAATGTTTAGAACTTTTTAAAATATATAAAATTAAAAAAAGAAATGCAACAAAATTATTTTGTCTAACATGACTAGATCGACTTGGCTGTTGATACTGATAAAGAATATATATACTTTATGGGGTCCAAAGGGATTCCTTCACTCTCTTCAAGCATCTGAATAAAGTGATAATATCCCAAAAGGCTGTAAAATTGTAACCCAAAAGTTGTGTACCTTTAAAATATTGACGAACTCTTCTGAACAGGTACAGGTACAATTTCCCCTGAAAGGAAATCCCAACTCTGACGTGGAGTTGGAACCAAAAAAAAAAAAAATAAACATTGTTTGGCGATTAATTTCCATGCACTTTATTCCATTTCCACACTTACTTCGCTAAGCACATTTAAAGCTTAATCCTGTCGAACCGAATCGAGTCGAGTGGAGTCTCCGAGGCAACAATTATTCAAATTCAATTCGAAATAAGTTCAAAGCTACAAAAATAATCGATTCGGGAGGCGCACAACACCAATATAATTAAACCTATTTAGCCATCGTTAACTTCGTATATTGAGCAAGTATGTATGTCTGTCTGTCTGTATATATCCTATTCCAATGCCGATTTGATTGTTACTAACATTTCACTTCATCTCATTTGCATCGCCATTAGACCCGAAGGCAACCGAATCCATTTAACCTGCCGGAGGAGTGGTTGGGAGCTGGAGCTACTCTGGCCCACAGTGCGTTCCGTGACTGATTGCTGGTCAAAGGTCAAGAGGGCCTTTGTTGTTGGGAGGTTAACAGAAATGAGATAGAGTGAGGTCAGCCAGAAACTGAAACTGAAACGTTATCGCAAACGACCCATAAACGATTATATTAATCTGTGGCATTATTGTAGGACATCAACAAATAGTTAAAGAAATTATTAGCCATTAAATGTAATTACTTAAAGATTCCCCAACAATTCGAAAATTATATATATTTTCTGTGTCTCATCTCAGTTTAAAGAAACGCACTGTGGTTCTTACGAGGATGATAATGATGAAGATTCTGATACAATTCGATGGGCATGCCGCAAAACGAAAGATAAAACTTATCGTTGGCTTATTTTAGCTGCGTAATGAAACTATATCACTTCCCAGAAAAAGAAAATAAGAAATCACGTTCAATAAGGCATAAAAAAAGATAAAATATTCACTTGTTATCATATCACTATAAGATAATGCCAAAAGCCATAAATGCCAGAACTTATTCAGTGAAAAAAAAAAAAACACAGAATATGTTCAAAAAATAATATTTTTAATTCAAATAAAAACCAACATAGTCAATGGGAAAATACATACAAAAGTCACGAAAATTAAGGCTACGAATTAGAATATTAGGAGTGTGTGTAAATTTCGGATAAATAAAGTCCTGTATTAGCCATTAATCGGTATTTATGTTTGTTTTAAATAAATTTATTGTTTTTTTTAAGTTTTAGTTTTTTGTTATCCTTTTTTTCCATTTAATACAACCATATTCAGCATTTCTTAAAAAAGAAATTATACAAACACTAAGAACTAAACGGCAGATGAGGTGTGTGAGAAATATGCGATGACTGTGTGAGAGATGTAATTTCATTAGAGGACGGTTTGGGTTTGGGTTCGGGTTTGGGGGTTAGGTCAGCGGAAAAGAGACGCGTCATCACTATCAATAGCTATTTAAAAATAACGTATTGCAATATCGGCGCATCGTCTTACATCACTAAGTAGCTTGGTATTATCGAGAGTTCTCTCGTTACAATCGATTAGGTTTAACAATATATAATCATAAAGTCTAGTTCTAGGTTTTCTTCTTTAAGGCGCATCCATGGACAGACGCTCACTAATCATATACATAGATTCGTGGGTGTTACTTTTTTACCTTTTTGTTTTTGAGTTGGTTTTGAAAATCGTAAAACATTTTCGTTTCGTTTTTGGTGCAATTAAATTTCAATAAATTACAATTACCATTTATGTTTAGTATATATATACGTATGTCATAACTCTAGGCGCTCCCTCAACATGTTAGCATCATATACAAAGTCTTTCGTTTGTTTTTCTTCTCCCTACTTTTGTTTAAACAAATTTCGAGTACGTACGTATGCATCTTTTGCACTTACCAAAAGTGTAAAAAAGAAAATATTGTAAAATATATATGTATATATAATTGTATGTATAAATATATATATATATTGCTAAATTTCGATTCGAGTTTAAGGGAAAGGGGGTCTGGCGTTTGTCTAAACGAAATTTCTTGTTACTAAACACAAAAAGTACGTTACACAAAAACCGAGTTTCAATTTTCGGGGTTAATTACGTTTACAAATAGAAAATAAGTTGTTTATACAGCAAAATGTATAAACAAACACATAGATTATATTTATAGACTGGAGGAATGAATGATCTCCTTCACTCCTTCCTGCCTCGCAATCTTTCTCTGTCCTTTCTCCCCCCGTCTGCTCTCCAGCTCAACCAGTGAACTCGACAGCAGCTGTACGCTTATGTGAAGAGCGGCAGGTGATAAAAGTCAAACCCTCGATATCCCTTGGCCGCCAGCCAAATGTAGACGACATGATAGGCGCCGGGTATAAAGCAGATAAGTCCTGCAACGAAGAACACTACGCCCTGCGACGTATTCTGCGGATCGGCAATGGCGAACGTGCCCATGACGAATAGGCCCGTGCCCACGACCAGAAGCGTAAAGGCGGCCAGCACTGTGCGCCAGTTTTCGCGCACCTTCGGGTGCCGCCAGCAGTATGTGTTGGTCTCCTCCGTGGGCAGGTTGCCGTACTCCTGGATGAGCGAATCGCTGTCCCGGGAGGTTGTGTCCTCGGCATACTTGTTGTAGCCCCTGAGGGAAAATGAAAAAATATAAAAGTTAATGGTTGAAATGAAGTTTATGGTAACAGGTGTATTAAATTATTAAACTTTATCAGAGTACATATATATAAACAGATAGGTGTAGGAGGATCTTAGGCATAATAAGTTTAAACTTAGGCTTTAAAAATTCTTTCTTAGCATCTGACTCTCAAAGTGCGAGCGCTCAAGAAAATCGGACTTCATAAATCTGAATTTAAATTGAAGAAGACTCAATCAAAACCCTAAAGAAAGGATCTAAAACTGTTATAATTTAGGTGTAAATCTGATCTGATCTTCCCTTAAAGTTTCAACCAAAGAAGTGTTATTTTTACTATATTAAACTTTTTCCGCCTGAGTTTTCTTTGTAATAACACTTGATAGGCAACTGGAAATCGATACTTTCTAGAAGGGGCAAAAGCTAAACCTTTGACTATCTTTGTGCCTCACAAAAGCTCATAATAATTGAATATCTGAGTTTATATCTAGTATATTTAAAGTAATTATAATATTTATATTTTCTTCATTATCTTATCACAGCTAGTAACCAAAACGCTTCCCTTTTATAAAGCTTTTATAAATTTGATCATGGTTTCAAGGCGATCTTTCGGATGTTGCTTTAGTAGTGGTGTTAAGTAATACCAAGATTTAACTAAATATGCACCTTTGTCCCCGTTCCCATTCCCATTTTCATTTCCGATTCCAATTTAGATTATTTATCTGATTCAAAATCATATAAATGTGAAACAAAGAGCTGTGTCTGCAGGGCTGGTCCCCTCAAGAAAATCAAGTTTTCGAAGATAGCTTTCCTTTTTCGCAAAAATGGACTTTAGGACCGCTTATCGGGCATCGGAGCCTCGAAGGAGGGGTTATCGCGGGGTTGGATTGCCGCCAAAAGCCAAAAGCGAGACGCAATCAATTTCGCGTTTGCATTTACACATTTCGTTTATATTGGCGGCAGCGGCAGCAGCTGAAGACCGACAAGTGCAAGCCGCCGAGCCGATGAGCTGCTGGCTGGGCTGCCGCCTGCCTAACTGGTTCCAGCTGACCGCAGGCGAAGGCCACCTCCTCCAAGAGGCCCTTATGACGAAATTTATGCGCAATGATTTTCACAATTGAATGCCAAATTAGGCTTGGACGTCTGCATTTATAATCCCCATAATTACATCGTCGCTTGTTGTTGCTGGTGCTGCTGCTGCTTCGGCGACACGCCATGCATGGCTAATGGAGGAGCCCCGTCTAAGAAATGGACAAGGCATCCCAGCACGCACGCGCCGCTTGGCTAACTTATTCAGGTGCTTCCGGCGGGAATAAGGAAGTGCCAAGCGGTAGAGAACGGGGAACTGGGAACCCAGAACAGGGCGTGCATCGCGTAGAACAGCTGTCGGGCTCCAATATAAATAAACATAACAATAACCAGAAACGGAATCGAATTCAGAAACGGGAACAAAGCCACAGACTCCTTGTTTGGCGGACAGCTCGTGAATCACAGAACGCTAAATGGGAAAATGGTGCCAATAACAGCCCACGCAGACAGCTCCGATCGAATCGAAGACCAGTTTTTATATCTCTTCTTGTT
>VNJR01010808.1:0-10741 GCA_008042585.1 Drosophila punjabiensis
AAGTATGCAGCATTTATGCGTTTTTTGTATGCTGAATTATTTTAAGTTACCTTCTGCTGCTTTCTGTTCGCCTGGTATCTGAAATCCAGAAATTGACAAATTTGTACTGAAAATGGCTAAATTGAAGCCTTGTTTTTGCCTACAACAACAACAACAACTCTTTTACAGCAACAACAATTTGTACAACAACAAAAGCAACAATAAAGTAAATTAATTTAATTTTTGTCCCAGTTTGCATATATCATATTATTTCAGCCTAAAAGATGCAAAGATAATTTATAAAATGCCCAAAAGTATGTTACATCATCCAAATTTTCAAAAATTGACAAAAAATTTGATATTTTAAAATTTGAAATTTACAATGCAGATCTTTTAACCTAATAAAAAATAGCATAGAAAAGCATTCCGAATTGAAATTAATGCATTTTTGGCTGAGTTATGATCGATTTTCCTTGCTTTCTTTTAATTTAATTTTTTAAAGAATTTATGACTAAGGCGAAATACCTAGGCCTCACACTGGACAAACGCCTAACCTTCCGAGAACATATCGCCAGAGTCGTCAAAATGTGCAACCTAAAGCGGAACCAATTATTCTGGATGCTAAATAAGAAAAGCAAACTATCTTTAAGATGCAAGCGGCAGATTTATCAACAAATCATCGCTCCAACTTGGAGATACGGAATCCAAATTTGGGGAGTGGCGGCTGCGTCCCACCGAAAACGATTCCAAACCGTCCAGAACAAAACATTACGACAAATTACTGGATGTGAGTGGTTCGTTAGCGGCCAAACGCTTCACAATGACCTAAACCTGAGCCTTGTTGAAGACCAAATATCGTTCTTCTCAAGCAGATACAACGACCGTTTAACTGCCCACCGTAATCGTCTAGCCCGGAGATTACAGGGGGCTATCCCAATTCGCAGGCTCAAAAGAAGACATTTTGGGCTGCTCCTAAGAGACTAATATGAATATTTCATTTACTTGAAACTAATTTGATCTATATAATAAGTTGAAAGCAAATTATAATTTATAATTAAGAGATTATTTACTTAAGAAAACATTTAGGTTAAAGGCTTTAATTAGATCTGTTCCTGGATAATATTAAATAAAGATGTTAATAAAAAAATAAAAAAAAAAAAAAAAGTAATAAATAAAAGAGAAAAAATATAGAAACTTCTGGCAAAATGCTGAAGCACCGTATAGGCACTGCCACTACCCGGTTTTGAACCATCAAAGGCGACCGGTCAGCAGTACGCAGCACCCATACAACTCAGGCCACTCCAGCTACATGAAAGCCTTGGGTAAAATGTTGAATTTCAAATATAGGATTGCCTGGGAAATGGTAAAGGAAAATCAAGGCTAACTAGGATCAAAGAGAATAAGTTTCACCCTAAAATAATACCCCGTAAAAACTGCATTGCAGCTTCCAAGTTAAATTAGAAAGGTAAGCAGTAAGCAGAAGCTTTAATACAATTTAATACAATATATAATATATCTCTAATAGTTTATTGTTATTTTCATTCAAGGGAATAAGTAACAGTGCGTGTGCAAGCCTTTCTTCTCCATCTCATCTCATCCCTCAGTATCACTTTCCAGGACTCTTTCCTGGTGGCCTCATCCTTTCACTAGTGCAAAATGGGCGCCTTAAACACAAATTCTATATATTATATAGATATCGGAACAGGTCACCGATACAAAATAAAGAAAGAAAACAAAACCAAAAGCCAAAACCCTAACCCAGACCAAACAGGGATCGCGACTTGGCCGTGGTCGTGGTGATCGGTGGCTCAGGCGTAGTGCTGCTCGAGGTGCCGTTGGGACAGGCTCCGCAGTCCTCCAGGCGGGTCGATCGCACCACGGAGGCGTGGATGCCAAAGGGCGCGGTGGAGCTAACCTCCAGGAAGAAGTTGCCCTTGAGGGTGCGGGGCACAGCATAGCCCATGGGCACCTCATCACCAGCACAGCGGAAGTCCCGCAGGCGACTCAGGGAGCTGCAGCGGGTGGCCAGGAAGTTGCGCTCGTTGCCCGGATACACGGTCTCCGCGAAGTACTGCCAGGACCTGGCGTGGGCGCAGACCACCGAGAAGCAGCCCGTCGGCAGGGGATCCAGTCCGCCAGGATAAAAGTCCACATCCCCAAGGGGATCCCGCTTGCCCAGCACGCCGGGATTGCTATGAATCACATCGATGAACTCGGCATCGCCGCGCAGCAACCCAGACAGCACCTCGCCCTCGTTGAAGCAGGGCTTGGCGGGATCCAACCCTGTGATCCGTGGTATGGTCTGGCCAGTGAGGCGGTGAAGGTGCCGCCCAGCGGAGCCCACAATATGGGCGCCCAGACTATGGCCAATCAGATGGATATTTGCCACGGGCATCAAGTCCAGGAGCTTCACCAGGCCCAAAGCTATGTTCTCGCCAATCTCCTCCGTGTTGAAGGCGGACCAGGTGTACAGAGTGTCCACGAATCTGGCAGCATCCACGGCCTGTGAAAAAGTGAAGAAAATTACTTATAATTGAGCTGAGTTTGCTTTACTTTGAAGCCATGACTCTTAGTTTTCTTTCTTTCTGCTTTAAAGTTAATAATAAACTTAAGCTGCTTACTAGAAGTTTGAGCAAAAAACCCCCTAACTTGATCTGCTTTCATTATTTAAGAACTAAGCTTTAAGGTATATATAGTTAATATATATATTCCCAACCCTTATCAGACTTTAAAATACATTATAAAGTGTTAAAACTCACCACAAAGTTCACATCGCCGCGGCAGTTGTATGCCTTTGAGAAGACATCGATGGTATCGGAACCATTCACCGTTGTGGTCCAACCCGTGGCCAGGATGACCACCTTCTTCTTGGGATCAAACAGGGGACTCTTCCACATGGCCTCCGGATTGGTCAATGGGAAATTGGTCTTGGTGCAGGCCGTCTGCAGCTGGAAGTTCATCAGCTTGATGTCCGGCGTGAACTTGGACCTGATCTTGTTCGAAGCCAAGGCCTGAGAGCCTGTCACAATCATCATTAATAAATATAAATAAATAAAATGTAATAATAATAACTTACAAATCACACTCAGCGAGCTGGAGACAAACTCAAAGGGATAGCCGGCAATGAGCTGCTTGGAGCCATCGAGGAGGCCCTGGGGCGTAGGCAGCATGCTGGGATCCACAATGCTGGTGCCCACATTGCCAATGGAATCGATCACATCCGGCAGCGTCCACTCGATGGCCGTGAGTGGTGAGACAAGGAGCAGCAGTAGCTGCAGTCCTAGCATTTTCCTCCCACTTGGTTCACCCATTCTGGACAAGATCTCGACGCTAACTGAGTGCCGGAAGCCCGATGACAAGGCTATTTATAGCCTCCCGAGGGCGGGGACAGCGCCAGCAACGCCTTATATACACACTTGCGATTACGATTCCGCTCGGCTGTGACCATATCGATGTGGTTCCGATCAGATAAGGTGCACTTGTCACTTAATTAGTTTCCATTCCGATCGCGGCGCCTCTCGTGTCTCTCGTCTTTCGTCTCTCGGAATGGGAATCAGATTCGGGCGTCAGAGCGATGCCAGCCGGGAATGAACTATATGAGATTCTAGCTGAGATTCTGGGCTGGACTCCAGCTGGGATTCTGGTTGAGATGCCGCCTCAGATTCCCAGCGAGCTGCAGTCGCATGTCTCAGGCTCATCTGCATACATTTCAATTCTAATTCGAGGCGCATTTAATTATATGTATCTCTGAGGTCGTTAAAATCTATAATGCCCTGTTATATAGTCCGCACTCAGGCGACGGGAGTAACACCCTAAAGTCTGGTAAGATATCTAATAATATATATTAGAAATATAAACAATTCAATTCAAACAAATATACTTATTAACTATTCATTTATTTGTTTATGTGTCCAGCTCTTGCTGCCCAAATTAGACTCGTTTTAATCTCTCGCCAAACACGACACATCCATGACATTGTGATCTTGGAATTCCCGCTGTTTGCTGCTTCCCCTAATCTCTACCAGGGGTCATCTGTAAGTGATTATGGAACACTAGGCAACACATTATTTTATTATATTTTACTTTGTTCTATTTTATTCTATTTTATTGTATTTACTTTATTTATTATTATTTTTTTTACTTTTATTTCTATTTTAATTTTATTTTATTTGTAAACAAACTTCCTCAGTTTATTGGAAAGGCTTGTCTTCCCTTCCTGGTGTAGTGTATCATGGAAGTACACTGGAAAAATAAGCTAGATGGCTTCGGCAACATGTAAAATGACAGATTACTTGCATTGGAGATACTCATCTAGCTTTTATCAGGGGATTGGAAAGCGAAAATGTTGTTGTAATTAAAACTTTGTTGTAAAAAATATTGTTTAAGTTTATGTGCAAGCAAAAGCAAAAGAAGACTTTAAGCTTGACATTTCTATTATCAATCCAGCGACTAATTGATTTCAAGCAGGAAATGAAGGCTTAACTTTGGTGCAAACCAATATTTTCAATGACAATGAACAATAACATTATTTTTACTCATTATTTCCACTCTTTCATTATTACTCAATGGTATTAGTTTCTCTCAACAACAGAACTCTTGTACAACAATCACATTTTTACAACTTCAATATTAAAAAGTTATATAGACTGATGAATTTGTACTAAAAAAAACCAAATCGAAGCCTGGTTTTTGCCTACAACAATACAACTGTTCTACAACAATCACATTTTTACAACAATCACATTTTAACAAGAACAACATTTTTACAACAACAATTTTTTTTGTACAACAACAACATTTTTGTTCTTTAATTTCCCAAAAATCCGAAAATATATTGTATGTTTATCAATTTAAAATTTTGAGTAGCTTGCAAAGAGATAGCAGGAGTGTCAAGCTGAGCTGATCCACAGCTCTGAGTGATATTTTCATTGAGTGAAAATAATTTCTGGCACAGAAGTATATCATGCTTCTGCTGAATTCTGGGCGCCTGAAGCATAAATTCCAGCAATTAAAGAATTCTAACTGGGAATGTGATGATATAAGGCTTATTTTTGCTAAAAATAAATAACAACAACATTTTTACAACAAACATTTATTTACAACACATGTTGTTGCTCTTTAGTTCTCCGAAAACCCGAAATTTTGCAATACAGCCACATGAGCACATCTGGCGGCAAGTCTTAATGGAGTAAATTATTTAAAATTAACATTTTGTTGTAAAAATTCTTGTTGCTGTAAAAATGTCTAATTTTCTATATAAACTATATATATTTTTATATTCCTAAAAATTGTTTAATATATTCTTCGTAGTTAACTTTTCTTTCAGTGTGCCAAAACGCACGTAAATAACATCAAATGCTGCTGCCGGTTACGACAACCTGGCCATATTAATGCGGAATCACTACTCACCGCTCGCTTGGCATTTCTCGATCTCGGCTAGAAGTCTCCCCCTTCCGATCCCCCATCTCCGACCTCGGACCTCCAAGTCATTGTCA
Organism: Drosophila punjabiensis; assembly: GCA_008042585.1. Lineage (NCBI taxonomy): Eukaryota > Metazoa > Arthropoda > Insecta > Diptera > Drosophilidae > Drosophila > Drosophila punjabiensis. The sequence goes on from VNJR01010808.1 coordinate 5,475, forward strand.
TTCCGTCGACGTGCTCTGGACTATTTTTTGTGGACTGAAAAGACGTCACAAGAGAATTAACTTTGGGTTGACATCAGCCCCGGGCGGGGATTCTCTGCGATTTCTCACCCAAATCACGAAGGGGAAGCCGGGGGCTTGGCGTCGCCCTGTCCTTGAAATTAAAATCCGAGGGATTTGTCATCAAAAGATGCAATTTAATAAATATATAAATACAAATATTTTATTATCAAAAAAGAAGACTCAAGTAATCAATCACATATCCCACATTCGCTGGTGGATGGGGTATATGTACCCGGATCGGCATTCTGGCCATAGGGCTCCTCTCCATTGGCCCCCACATAGTAGAGTCCCAGCTCCGTGGGCCTGGCGGCATAGCCCATCACGGTCCTCGTGTCCCGGCAGTACCGACCGATGAGCAGCTCCGCATAACGATCGCAGCGCCTGGCCAGGAAGTCCAGCTCGTTCGTGGGATACACACTCTCCGCATAGTAGTCCACGGCGCGCTGGTGGGAGCACGCGATGGCGTCCAGGCCAGTGCAGCCGTTCTTGAACGGAATCCTTCCCTGGACAAAGAAGTCCGCATCGCCCGCTCGCCTCGAGGAGCCCAGCATGCCGGGATTCGAGTGGATAATGTCCACGAACCTGGCATCCCCGCTCCTCAGACCTTCCAGATCGTTGCCGTCGTAGAAGCAGGGATTTGCCGGATCCAAACCCGTCAAGCGCTTCAGGATTCCTCCATTCGACAGCTGCCTGTAGGTTCTGCCCGCGGATCCCGCAATCTGGGCGCCCAGACTATGTCCCACAATGTGCAGCTGCTCGGTCACATAGCTGGCATTCAGGCGGAGCAGCGCCTGGGCCACATAGGCGCCAATGGCCTCCGTGTTCAAGGCCGACCAGGAGTACAGAGTGTCCACAAAGTTGGCGGCATCCAGGATCTGTTAGGACACAAATTAATAATAATATTAATCTCTAACTTTAATATACTAACCAGAATATTGGTATCATTGCGACAGGCATAGGCCTTGGCCACGGGTCCGCTGTTGGAACTGTTGATGCTCGTCCTCCAGCCGGTGATGAACAGCACCGAGGGCAGGTTCGGATTGAAGCCCGGGGCCTTGAACAGATCCTCGGCTCGATCGAGCCGAATACTGGTGTTCCGGCAATCGTTCTCGGTGCGCAGGAGGAAGGACATCTGCGACATGTCCGGCACTAGCTTGGACCTAACCACGCCGAGATCCACGATCGTGCTGCAGATGTAGTTGAGCGTCGAGAAGGCTATGTCGAGGGGCAGGCCAATGACGAACTGCCGGAGCTGATCCTGCAGGCGATCGGTGAGCTCCGATCTGGTTTGCAGATCCTCCAGAATGGCGCTCTGGAATTTGTTTATAGTCCAGGAATCCTCGAAGTTGGAGAAGTCTGGGAGGAATGGCTTCGAGGCGAACTTTTCGGAGAAATTCTGGCAATCACAAGATGAGACTGTAGCGTCTTGACTTGGCTTTGGATTGGTTTCCTGGGTTTTCTGTGATGTGATGTATCCCAGTTCGGGTTCTTTGTCAGCTTCCAAGGAGATCCCAGTTTGAGGATTATTTTTAGAGGCAGTTGTAGTATTTTTCATGGTTTTGTTACTCAAATATGTTGCATTGTTAGCTTTGGAAAGGCTTAAAATTGATAAGCTCAGCTCGTTGAGGTTTCTAGATTCGGGATTGCCTAGATTCTCTAGATTCCCTTGATCCCTCAGATCCCTCAGATTTTCAAAGCCATTTTGGAAACCACAATCCACAATCACAGCCAGAAGGAGTACCGCTAGAAGATCTACCAATAAACCCATGATAATCGGTGTCACACACTGAAAAAAACTCCACCTTGGCCCGCTCTTTTATATGTCTAAGAACCAGACATTTTCAGACATTTCCAGACACTATTTTCCGTATTTTTTAAACAATATTTACGACCTCTCAAGAGATATAGAGACATTATGTTCTAGGGCACGACGCCACGATATCGCCCCGTTTTCGTGATCGGCTGCCGGCACGAACTATATATATATTTATATATCGCTTGCAAAACTCCAGGTAGCTGAAGCTATAGCCATGACTGAAGCTATAGCTCAGCCTGAAATCCAGCGATCCAGTAATCTGGAGAGCGGTGGGCGGCAGACATTGGCAATCGCATAATTTCCAAGCGAAAATATTTTTGCGTTAGGAAACGCTGCTTTTCGGTACACTAAGAGAAATCTGGCACCAAGAAATCAATAAAAAAGTGAATAATATATTAGGATATCTAAAAAATCTAGTTAAAATATGTAAGTGGTAGGGATATAATTGTTTTTTTTTTTTTTAAATAAAATTTAATAATATATCTTAATGTTCACCACTATAAATAAATAGCTTAGGCTTAAAATTAAAAATGTACCCCATTTTTATCAATTTTTTTTAAAGGTTACATTGCTAAATTTGTTGAAAATTTATAAGAATTTGAATTTCCAATCTTGTTTAGCTCAAAATGCAAAATTATTAACTTATTATTAAATTATTATTAACGTTCCTAAATTAAATCCTAAATTAATGCTTTTTTGACACAGTAATACTTATTTAAGCTTTGATTTGATTAAACATCAAATAGTTACAAGAACTTTAATGCATTTAAACTAAAATATTTATATATACATAACTCAAAACAATTCATTTGTTGTGTTTCTTTCATATTTTAACTCTTCAATATCATTTAGATAACGGAAACTTTTCGTTACAAATATAAACTCTCTTTTCTATAAGAGTGTGTATTTTTTGTCGTAGTGTACTTTAATCCCAAAACCCAAAAAATGCCAAAATGCGAATCGCCTAATAACTACTTTGCTTCGCTTCCAATTACCCATTCTGGGACTCACCGCCCCCGCCATCAAAAAAGCGAAAAACGAAGCGAAAAAGGAAGCCAATTTCAACAGGCAGACATTTTGATACTCTTTACAAAAATTACTAAACGGATTAATATCATTAAATAAATAATGTTATTAAATGGGATACAATTTTTATACACTTTGCCTTAAGTGTATGTTTCTTTTAATTTAATTTAATAATAGCACCGAATATGAATTAATATGTTCAGAATATTTTTTTCACAAGGTTAAGGTAACTTTAATAGTAAAAGAGCACAAAATCCAGTTTAATTCTACGTTATATAAGCATTTAATTGGTTGCTTAACATAAAAATAAACATATAAATAAGAAAAATGTGTATAAGTTAATTCATAGTTAATTTTCCTGTCTTTTATGGCCATACATATTAAACTATAACAAACTTGTGTATTATTTAAGAAAAATTAAGAATTTACTTTTTAAGTTTCAAGTCTATATTACAGTTATTTTTCTTTTCTTTTTCAGTTTCAAGTCTATTTTTATTCCGGCTCAAAGGACCAATATATGATAGCAGGGCCAGATTAGTTATTTTTTGGATTCAATCAATTAATTTACTCGAAAACCTTCAAAACTTTATTTATTTGTAAGTATCTTCCATTTCTGTAAGTCTCAAGTGTATATTAAAAAGCAGAGTATCCTCAGAAAGGGTATATTGAACACAAAACAAAACAAACGGCGCTATTACATTGGTAATTTGTGTGCCCCACTGCCCGGGTTGAATTGCTGTTGTTGCCGATCGTTGCTGCTGTTTCTGCTGTGAATGATGGGTTGCGTGCCGACAACCTGAAGAACCGACCAACTGAGTAACTGAGTAACTGAGTAACTGAGTAACTGAGTAACTGAGTAACTGAGCAACTGAACAGCAGCAACACCGGCAAACACGGCAATTTAGCTGCGCGAAAGGTGTGAGTGCGAGTGCCAGCACTTGGGTTGGATTCGCAAATTAATAACCAGCCAGCTAATTATATCTACTTATCGTACAAGCTGCCCCTTAGGAAAGTGGGAGGGTTCCTAACCTATAGTAAGATATAGATGTAGATAGAGGATATAGCTTTTCTAAAAAGAAAATTAAAAAATTTAATCAAATTATTCAAGAACTGATAAATGATTAAATTATTTACCTGAGATATTTGAAATTGATTTAGAAGAAAAATAACATATACAGATTTATATTACGTATAGCATAAAATAGATATATCATTTCCCCTTTACATTGAAAAGATATATATAAATTTAATGCTATACATTTATCAGAATTATATGGCAATGAAGGTATCGGGTAAATGTACGTACCTTGGAATTGTTTCCGTTCTAAAGTTGTTTTAATAATTATTTTAAATATAATTTGCATTAACTATAGTGCTTTTTTAGAGAGTGTTTTGTTGAGAATATAACTACAGTAATATATTATTTAACAAATATATAAAATGATGCATTTTTCACTTAACAAATTTACATTTATTCATTTGAAACTGTGAAAAAGAATTCAAGCGAATTTATGATATTACAAAATCACAATTAACGGACTATTTCTAAGCCCAAAATGTAATATTTTTATATGTGTTATTAAGTATTATCATAACTTATTCCATTTATTATTCGTTTCGCTATTCCTTTGGTTATTTGTTTCGTTATTCATTTTGTTATTCGTTTCTCCCCCCTAGAGCATCCCGTATTCGCTGTTAAAACACCCATTTTCATTTCTACATTTTTGGCATATTATTTGCACACATTTCACGTTACACTGATGGCGGGCACTGTCGACAATCAGCAAGTGTTTATACGTACATGCTCGCACAGCGTTTGCTGTTTTGTTTCGCTTTTCCACCTTTTGCAATCCTCGCCTCCGGGGCTCGTGCTCCAAATATATTTCTGGACAGGAGCAGGCAGGCGCCTACGTGTGTCAGACGCACGCGCAGCTCAGTTTGGGAATGGAGAGCACGATAATGCTCAGATACATACTCAGATATATTCAGCTATAGTTACCTTCGGCTATATGTGCCGGCGATCAAGCGCAGAGTCTCCGCTCTGATGGCTTTTGAGCTTTTTAATTGCCGAGAGTCTCATGAAATCAAAAATCACTCAGATTGCTCTATATATTACAGGCTAGAGCCAAATAATGGCTCTTGGGTAGAGGCTTTATGTAACTGAGTTAGATTTTAAAGCAATTTGGGAAGAGGTTATCAGAGATATTTGATTTAAATAATAATAGAAGATAGTGAAATCGTGTTAAATTACAAGTATAAATTCCAGAACTAAAAGTCCCACAACTAGAAATCCCAGAGAATTTTTCAAAAGGGTGATTTATTTATTTATTTATTTATTTATTTATTTATTTATTTATTTATTTAT